>BLKR01000834.1:200000-394099 GCA_011170035.1 Teleogryllus occipitalis | reverse complement strand
GGTCCGACGTTTATCTGCTCCTAAGTTAATTTGCAAAAACTAGGAATCTAACACAGTGGCGGCAAGTAGATACGAAAAATGCGAATTAAAATTTAAAAAAAACACTTGTCTTGTGATTATTTGAATGATCAGTAATAGAAGAAGAAAACTCAAAATACTATTCGATAGAAGCCAACATTCACGTCAGTAAGATGACACACGAAACATATAATACACTTCCACAGATTCAAAGTTATGTTCAAATGTTTATTTTCTTTAATTTATTTTATTTTACGTCAAAAGCAGTTAAAAATTGTGTGTGACGTGCTAAGGGGAGACGTGAATTCTGTGCGTGTTTTCAAAATTTTGTGATCCCTACCCTAACCATATACTACTTGAATTTGGAATACAAAAAGAAAATGAGCGTTTTTTTGCAAGGATTGTTAACAGAATATCCACACCGATGTAGCAAAATCTACTTCCAAGGGTAAATCAGCTTTAAATTTAGGCTCTTATCCTTCATCATGTCCGTGAAGGTGTACTTCCTGCCGCGCCAACATGGAGAACGATAATGTTTCTTCCAAGGCTCACGCACTCGGCTAAAGAGAAGTGTAAACGCAGCAAATAGGTGCTAATCAGTTTCTGCGGCTCTCCACTGCCGCCCTCTCCTCTGCCCGCTAACGTCTCTTCAACCGCCTCCCTCGGCACCACCTGTGTATCCTCGCGGCCGCATCCGCTTCCCCCTCGCTATCGTACCCACCACTGCCTCACCGCCGCCTCCTCACCTCCTCAAGTGCTGCCCAGGCCACCGCCTCCTCCACCTCATCATTCCTCGCAGTTTATCCCCTCACCCCCCACCCCCACTACTCTTGCCCTTGCGCTGCCACCTCCTTAAGCTCCACCTTTGCCTCCGCCGCCGCCGGCTCCGTCGCCCACCTCGTCCTCGGACTACACCATCACCACCAACGCCATCTGGTCGGGAGGTCCTGGGGTCGAGTCCTGGGCTCCAATACTTAACATCATTCGTGATGTGTCAAACGGTCCAATTGTGTAGACCACGAGGAAATCGTATTCATACAACTCTTCGCGATGCCATTCGCACACCATGAGCGGTAACGACCACTCGAGGCGAGTCGAGCGGTTAAGAATACGGAAACTCGCATTTCATTCGTGATGACGTCAATCACGATGGTTCGAGATGATCACGAACGGTTAAGAATAGGAGCCTGGACGGCGGCAGAATTTTCTACACTAGGTCGAGTTCTATCGCTGTCTGGAGGAGAATTCTAGCGGCCGGCTGCTCTGATTGGTAGTTTTCCGTGGTTTTTCCGATCAATATCAGGCGAATGCCGGAGCAGTACCCTAAAAAACGGACCACGGACCGCGCACGATCTTTCCTTAATCATCCTTCTCCTATACTTCCCCTTACTTACACAAAGTTACATTAACATGCACTACACTACCACACGTGCCAGGAGACCGACCGGGAGCTCAGAGCTTGTCCCGGCTGGGACGGTGCCCCGCTGATGGGAGATACCTGGTTGGGGAAAACCCGGCTAGTCGACGGTAGGTTCACACCGGATCTCGCATTTCAGCGGGCCAAGATCATCGCCCCTATCCAAGAAAATAAACATGCACTTCATTACGGGACTAACGACCTCAGCAGCTGACACGCCCAGAATCACAACCAATCACCACCACCAACGCCACCTACTCCTCCTCTCCCTCCCCCGCCACCCCCAAAGTCACAGCCTCCGTGAAACGCGACAAACCGCACGCGACGCGCCCAGCGCCCTCACCCAGAGCCATCGAGGCGTCTTTGCGTGGCGGCGTCTGCGCGAGTTGCCTCTCGCGGCGACCATTAGTAGCCACAATTAAGATTCTAACGAGCGCCCCTGCCGCACGCCGCCCTTTGATGCCGCGCGCTCCAGCCACGGGATTAGGCTGCGCTTCCCCGGGCGCTCGCGACGACTCACGGAATGATAGGGCTTACGGAGAGCCAAGATAGCAGTGGAAATCTGTCTATCTATCTATCTATCTGTATCTATCTGTATCTATCTGTATCTATCTGTATCTATCTGTATCTATCTGTATCTATCTGTATCTATCTGTATCTATCTGTATCTATCTGTATCTATCTGTATCTGTCTGTCTGTCTATCTGTATCTGTCTGTTCATTCGTCTGTCTGTCTATCTGTATCTGTCTGTCTATCTGTATCTGTCTGTCTATCTGTATCTGTCTGTCTATCTGTATCTGTCTGTCTGTCTGTCTGTCTATCTGTATCTGTCTGTCTGTCTGTCTATCTGTATCTGTCTATCTGTATCTGTCTGTCTGTCTATCTGTATCTGTCTGTCTGCTCCTTTATCTGTATTCGTCTGTCTGTCTATCTGTATCTGTCTGTCTCACTATCTGTTTCTGTCTGTCTGTCTGTCTATCTGTATCTTGGGTTCGTTCGACTATCTGTCTGTCTGTCTATCTGTCTGTCTATCTGTCTGTCTATCTGTCTGTCTATCTATCTATCTGTCTGTCTGTCTATCTGTCTGTCTATCTGTCTGTCTATCTGTCTGTCTATCTGTCTGGCTATCTGTCTGGCTATCTGTCTGGCTATCTGTCTGGCTATCTGTCTGTCTATCTATCTGTCTGTCTGTCTATCTGTCTGTCTGTCTATCTGTCTGTCTGTCTGTCTGTCTCCAGTCTGTCTATCTGTCTGTCTATCTCTCTGTCTATCTGTCTGTCTATCTGTCTATCTGTCTCTCTGTCTGTCTATCTGTCTGTCTATCTGTCTGTCTGTCTGTCCATCTGTCTGTCTGTCTATCTGTCTGTCTATCTGTCTGCCTGTCTGTCTGTCCATCTGTCTGTCTGTATCTGTCTGTCTGTCCATCTGTCTGTCTGTATCTGTCTGTCTGTCCATCTGTCTGTCTGTCCATCTGTCTGTCTGTCCATCCTGTCTGTCCATCTGTCTGTCCATCTGTCTGTCCACCATCTGTCTATCTGTCTGTCTGTCTATCTGTCTGTGTGTGTGTGTGTGTGTGTGTGTGTGTGTGTGTGTGTGTGTGTGTGTGTGTGTGTGTTTAGGAATAAAAGCTATGAGCCTGCAAGCAAGAAGACTGGAGCGGATAACACAATAAATTGGTCAAAATAAACTCGATGGTTACCACTTGAATCTTGTGGAAATTCATATGGGTAGGTAAAAAAGAAGTTATGTTCCTATTAAGAAATGTATTTACACTAAACACAGATCATGTTTCGAGCTTCCTATCCTCAATGCTCTCCAATCAAGCATTTGTGCCAAGATGGCGCCGGGTAGTATATATATGTTTAACTAGTGGTGCTAAAACAGCACGTACTTTCTTCCCCGTATTTTCACGCAAATTTACGCGATAAGTACTCAAATTTTCGAAAAATTATACATGTTATTTCAAAATCTATTTTTAAGAAACATATTTTATTAAAAGAAAAACTCTTTCTTGAATATTTTAGCTGCACAAAGATATGAAAAAATTTGAACTTTTGCAATTTTCGAAAAATCAGGATTTTCAACGAACATGAGACCTGCGACATTCTCTTGAACGTCTTTCACACTATCCAACAACAAAATTTAATCAAAAACGATTGCACCATTTTTTTTAAATTTGGAAAATATCCCAGGGGTTTCCTGTAAAGTAACCCCTAAAATTGAAATATCGGTTTAAAAATTCAAGGGACCACAACATAAGCCACATCGATTGAGGAATATCAATTTCTGAGAAAATCGACTGAACGGTTTAGTCCCTAGAGTTGTTCACAGACGGACGGACAGACATTCTGCCATCATTGGATTTGTCGGTAACAAGGACCCACAAAACGTGGATTCTCGCTACACAACGTGATAGAGGATTTTTTTTCTTCATTTAGCAAGTGGATTTATTCACTTTCTCGTTACCAGGGCCCTGTAATACGAGTTCTTCTGCCGAAAATTCGCAGTTTTTTTCGCGCAGCGTTACATAACTTTCTCTATTCTCTGTAGGGAGAAAGCAAAAAGCCATGCTTTACTTGGTGAGCACTGAGGATGAGGTAAATACCTCGAAACATGTATGCGTGATCTGTATTTAGTGTAAATACATTTTTTAATTAAGGAAGATAACTTCCTTCTTACCTATAGAATAATTAGGATTATTGCCGCAGAATGACCAGACGGCAAAAGGCAAATCAAAATAACCGGCGGAAAGAGATTATGTTCTCGTTTACAAGAATGATAACAGCAGTGGAGCGCCGAGATGAAGGGTTCATGGGGCTTCAGTCTACCCCCAGAAACAATAATAACATTGTTCATAATTATACGTTTCACTAATTTTCAATAGTAACGAATATACTTCAGTAACTCATTGAATACATTATAAATAACTATAAAACAACAAATAAAAATAAATTTCATATCCAGCGTACATGAAAAATTCTTTGTTAGAAAGCATCAACTCAGCTGAACACTACTCCTTTGGCTCCATATAAGTACTCCGATTTTGCCTCTGGTATAATAATGAGACAATCACTTTAGTACGTTAGTTTATTATTATATATTATTTGTTATAATATAATCAGCAATAACCGTATTCCATACTTCACTATTAAAAATATACCCTATTTGGAGCATGTACTTCAATGACATTTCGAAAATTGTATTCTACTTTTTTCTTTTAAACTGTTTTTACTTTGTTTTCCTTTAATGTATTTCTTAATTTGAGACGAACATTGTAATGGTGATAGATTTTGGATGAGAGAACAATGAGACAATCTCGGGAAATCTGCTAGGGCTGCAAGGGGAAGTTGAGCCAAGAGTAGTGTCGGCTGTTATAAAACAGGGGGAAGGGAAAATTTCATGAGTCAACTCACTTTGACGTTGGCAATTAATAACAAGAATACTAAAAATAGATGGAAAACGAGAAAAAGATCAATGAGAATTTGGAACGGAGTAATAGATTTTAAATGGGAAGTATGTTTCATCAACATACTGGCATACAACAGAAAAAAAATATCGAAAAGATTTAAATCAAATCGAAAAATATTTGGTCAGGAATCAAAATAACGAATTAAAATTTATCATCATCCAGCAGCCAAAAACCTGTCCTTTGTTAATTACCACGACACTAGTCATATACACGCATGTACGAAAACAAAAAGCTACGAAAAAGTAAACAGTCTCTAGGATCGAAACAGAAAAAAGAGCTTACATTAAAAAAATAGAGAGCCCATTTACATATCTGAATAATTCTTTCGGAGAGTAGGAGAATTTAAGAATCAAGTAAAATGTAATAGTAAACGCAGCGGGCGCACAACGAATGCTCCAAGGAGGGCTGGAGGGGGCGCCGGCGTGGGCGAGCGTGGAGCGAGGGCGCGCGCGCTAATTGGCAGTTAGGCGCGGGCGGTATCAGCGCAAGGGGCGGGGCGGGGGCGGAGGGCGCGAGGGAACCCCCATAAAGACGTTAGCGGCGCAAACAGAGCCGCGCCCCGCGCCTCCGACTGCGCGCTAATTCCATTATCAAAGGCCCCGCGCGGCGCCCGCGGGCGGCGAGCGGGCGGCGCAGGCGACACCGTGTGGCAGGCGAACGTCGCGAGCCGGAGGGAGAGGGGGCACAAAGGGAGAGAGAGAGAGGGGTTCGGAGAAAAGCGAGGGATAAGGGGTGGGAGGGAGAAGGGTTGGGCAGGAGGGAGAGGGGAGAGAGTGCGAGAATGAGAGAGGGGAGAAAAGAGGAAGAGAGGGGGAGAGGAGAGTGGAGGGAGAGGGGAAAGAGATAGAGGTACGGAGAGAGGGAGAGGTTGGGAAGGTGAGGAAGAGGGGAAAAGAAGGGAAGAGGGGGTGAGGAGATGGAGAGAGGGAGAGAGAGGGAGGGAGGGAGAAAGAGAGAGGGAGTGAGAGGGAGTGAGAGAGAAAGAGAGAGGGAGTGAGGGAGAAAGAGAGAGGGAGTGAGGAAGAGGGGGAGAGAGAGGGAGTGAGGGAGAGAGGGAGTGAGGGTGAGAGAGGGACGGGGAGAGGGATGTGGAGTGAGGTTGCTGCGAGGAAAAAGAGATTAGTCGTTTATAGGAGAAGAGAGGCAGAAATATTGCAAGAGTAAGGACGAGTGATAGAGATGGAGAAAGAAGGAGCCAAAGATACGGAGAAAGAGAAAGAGAAAGTGATTAGTACATTGACGCTGAATGTATTAGTGGTAGAATGGAGATGGAATAAAATCCCAGTGAGTAGGGGAAACGAAAAAATCGTGGAAGCAACGAAAATGCAGAGAATTCCAAAATCTCTTGCGCAAAGAACGCACATTTCCACAAAAAATCCAGACAGAATATTATCATCTTATGTAATATCATTGCATTTTCGCACATTCCTATTATCATTTCATGTATATTTTCCACATGCTCTGTGGCATATTGTGAAAATAAGTTTTTCAAAAAAGGAAAAAAAAAACACATTTACTAACAACATTTAAAAATAATTGATTTGATGTTCAACTGTGTACTCGCAAACAAACTGCAGAGGATAGCTTAAGTACAAATTCCACACAACCCGAGTCACTACAGTCGACTTCCATTATAGTGAACTCTTGGGACAAACATTTTTGGTTCACTCTAACCGATGACGTCAAAATTAAATAGATTTTTTCCATAATGATTAATTTGATAAAAATAAAGAGAGCAAAATACATTAACAGTAGCAAATGAAAATTTCAATATCCTTACTTGACCCTAAAAAATAAAGCATTTTCAGTTGTTTTCTTCGTACATTTTTCATTAGTAACTTCTCTAGATCCTACTCCTGAGTTCGTGCTCTCTCCATATTTGATTCTGCATTGTTCACTGTCTCTAAGTATCGTAAAGTAGTCGTGACAGCCTCCAATGCCTCTTGCACTGTTGGAACGCCCACTCTTCGAAGACTCTTTTACTCCCCTAATAACATTCGAGATCCTTTCGGTAGTGGCATGGGGCAAGCGGCTAATGAATTTGAATGAAACATTCAGCTATCTCCGCTATCTCCACTTCAGGGGAGACTTGTTGGATACTCTCTATATGCTTGCACTTGGGGAGCCTTCTTGAGACCTTTCGCCGATCACTTTGTTGCACTCACTCAGGCGATTTATTTTTTTCCAGAAGGGAATGAATTTACAAGGCGTATTTCATTCGTTCATTATAGCCGAGGTTCTGTACTCACTATAACCGAATTTCTTAAGCTTATTAGTAATGTAAGTGAAACGGGACTAGTGACTCGCTCTACCCGAGTTCGCTCTACCCGAGTTCGCTCTACCCGAGTTCGCTCTACCCGAGTTCGCTCTACCCGAGTTCGCTCTACCCGAGTTCGCTCTACCCGAGTTCGCTCTGCCCGAGTTCACCCTGCCCGAGTTCACCCTGCCCGAGTTCACTCTGCCCGAGTTCACTCTGCCCGAGTTCACTCTGCCCGAGTTCACTCTGCCCGAGTTCACTCTGCCCGAGTTCACTCTGCCCGAGTTCACTCTGCCCGAGTTCACTCTGCCCGAGTTCACTCTGCCCGAGTTCACTCTGCCCGAGTTCACTCTGCCCGAGTTCACTCTACCCGAGTTCACTCTACCCGAGTTCACTCTACCCGAGTTCACTCTACCCGAGTTCACTCTACCCGAGTTCACTCTACCCGAGTTCACTCTACCCGAGTTCACTATTACCTGAGTCGACTGTACTTTCCTTCTTTCCTCCGCGCGCAGTCAGTGGAAATCGAGGGAGCCGGTGCAGGCGGCGCCGAGCGGCGGCGGCAGCCGTGCAGCATGAACGGCATTCTGTGGGACGGGCGGGGGCGGGGGGGGCGGTAGCGGCGAGGCAATGACGTGGGGAGTAACTCGCATATCAAGGCGGCAGAGCGTGCAATGTGAAGCGGGGAAGTGAGCGGGGAGCGAAGCGGGGAAAGGCGCAGGCGACGGGGAAAGCGAGCGCCCTCAGCGGCATCAGAAGCGCAGCTGCGGTGTCGTGTGTCGCTACATAGCGCCGAGAGTATACTCTTTGTGAGAAGTGCGAGACATGAAATCTCTTGGGGAAAGTTGCCTAATATAGATCGGCGCCTAAATTGGACCGCACACGTATTTCTATGCAAAGAACATTAAGGTTCATAAAAAAAGACTAATTCTTGTGAATGCTCCAATGGGATTGCTAGTCAATTTTCAGTGATTGGCAATTTTCAATTCTTCAGTGATTAGTAGCATTGTGAGCAGAGGGAGAACGTGATTGAGGAGTTTTTTTTCAAAAAGCTATTCCGGTTAAAAGAAATCCAATACCGGTTATACATTGTTTAGGCATCTTTTAACCCGTTTTATCATCCCTCAAATCATGTTTATCAAAACTCGACAATTTAAATAGAAAACTATAGCTTTAAGCATTAAAAATAAGATTTAAAAAAACCATTTAAATCCATTTTCAGCATTCATTTAATGAAAAAATATCTTTTACATTTATCGGGTTATCAAAGAAAAAAAAATCCTCAGTTGTAACTTTGTGCTGCATGTTTCAAATATACATTAGCATCCGCGAACTAATAGTATAACTAATGTTGCCCTACACCATGACATGTAAATTAAAATCGATTGGAAGGCCACAAAGTTATATTAAAGGTTACATTGGATTAAGAAATTAACGTTGTTACTAATTATTCAGCAGACTATTAACCAACACTAAGTAAATCACAATCTTCCGACTTATCTCAGATAACACGGTGATAATTTCTCACAACTGTGATCTCTCTGATTTTCAGTTTTCATGAAGACAAAGTGTCAGAGAACTAGACTCACATTGACCATGTTAACTGCTTATTTGTAGCCATTTCGTAGTCATAAAACAATGCAGTATTAACCCAATAATGCTCAATTGTGACCTCGTGAACGTCATAATCAAGTAATGCATTTATCCCATTTTACAATATCATTATATCTAAATGTATTTTAATAACTTTTTTCGAACTGACTAGACATGAACTAAACCTGCACCTCTGATAGCAAGAACATTAAGAAATTTTCTCAAAAAATATAGATCAACTACATAAACTACATTTACGAAAAAGAATAATGTTTTTCTAAAGAATATTTTATCATTTTGTTGGAATCAATAATTCAAAGTATGTTTGTGTTCATGGAAAGTACAATACCATGTAACAAATAATAACGAATCATTCAGAAACATCTATTAGTCACAAAAATGCTTTAGTTTTTCAACACAAAAATATACAAGGCATGACACACCATCGATAATATGTTTGAGCGACACTAACAACTCCCCTCGACCATGAGATATTCAATGAATTTTCATTACAACAACGTGAACGAGAAATGCTTAAAAGTGACCCAAATTTTTATGAGACTTCGGCAAATGCTTAAATACTATCGAAAGACCGTTTTGATATTCACGCTCAATTTACTTAACGCTTCAGTTTCTTCGTAACGAAGCGAGAGATTTAAAAACGCGAATCCACTGCGGCGTGAATCGCTCGCCGCAACGCTGTCGCAGCGTTAGCAACAGCCGCGCGATTGGCTTCCGCTCTATTTCGTCCGCTCGCGTTGCTAGGAGCTCAGGCGCGAAACACCGAAAAGAGACGACAATGTAGTACACTGCAAGGTTGGTTGGTTGGTTTTTTCGTGTTTCAGTGCGCGTCAACGGCTTTGGTCATTAGTCCCGTTAGCGTAGTGTATGTTTTCCCCCTCGAGAGATGACGGTGATCTTTCCCTGCTGGATGGCGAGATCCGGCGCCGAACTATCGTCGGCTAGAGGGGTTTCTCCTTAACCAGGACTCTCCCACCAGCGGGGCACCGCCCCCGCCGGGATAAGCTCTAAGCTCCCGACCGGTCTCCCGGAATATGTGGTAGTGTAGTGCATGTTAGTGTAAGTGAGTCTGTAAGGCGTGAGGATAGGACAAGGAAGAGGAAGGATAGATCGCGCGCGGTCCGTGGCCCGTTTGGTAGGGTACTGCTCCGGCATTCGCCTGGTGTTGATCGGAGAAACCAAGGAAAACTACCGATCAGACGAGCCGGCGCTAGAATTCTCCTCCAGACAGCGACTGAATTCGACCTAGCTGAAAAGCTAAGGTCGAAAATCCTGCCGCCGTGGGGAGTGGGAACCTAGAACCTCCCGGTTAGAGGCCCTGCAGTGACATCAGTTGATGCACTGAGCTACCACTCCCGGTACACTGCAAGGAAAGGTAACAAGTGCATCACAGCCTTGCGAGGGCATTTGACAAAAGAACGACAAACACGTTACACTTATATCTGGAATACCAATAAAATGAAGCATATGATCGATCATGAAAATAAACTGCACAAATAGAAAAAATTATAAGTGGTTATGAGCAAGTGGTAATTTCAATTTGTTTCGTTCTTTCCTTTTTATATTTTCGCAGTTTTAATTGCATTTCTACAGAAGATTTTAACGTGAAATCGTAGATAAAGTAAAAATGTTGGAAGGTCGAAAAGAACAAGTATACCATAATATACTGGAGAAATACCAAGAGATGTTCTAAATTTGCCAAAACACAAATGACCACAGGTGATATTTAAAAAGAATTTAATTAACAAAGTGTTTTTATAATTATATTTTACTATGAAGTCAATAAAATATTTCATTGATATTATTTTAATTCTACAAAGACGTCAGCGAGTCCCGTTGTGACGTATAACCCATTAATGATAACGCCTTCAGAATTGAGAAGCTAATAGAAGACAAACGCGATCATTTTCAAGAAGGACAATGTGAATAGGTCATACTATACGAGTACGTCAACTAGTCAACACCTTAAAAACATTTCTCTATAGGTGTAAGGCACTATTTTTCAAGAAAAAAAAAATAGAAATTAGCGGAAATTGCACGAAAAAGAAGCAAAGCAGACTTGAATGCCCTTCCAGGCGGAAAAAACAATGTTGGTTTCCGAAAAAGAATCTGAAGACGCGGGGAAAGCTCAGGGAACGTTAGTGAAGATGCGGGAGATGTATGGAAGCAAAGAACAGCGGCGAGAGTTGGCATCTTGCGGGCGGTTGGAAACGGAGCAAAGAACGCACGACGGATTCACGAACTGAGACAAGGCGGCCGTGGCAATGGCAGCTGGAGCCCGAGCGGGCTAGAAATGCCGTGACAGATACGAGAGAGGGCGAGGTGAGGGTAGGGAGTTCGGGTGGTCCGTGGCGGAATGGCGTGGGGTGAGGAGGGAAGGGGCGGGGCGGGGCGGGGCGGACGCGAAGGGGAGATAAATCAGGCCGTGCGCGAGGCTGTGCCGACGGCGGCAACCGACGCGGAAAAAGCGGAGATTTATTAGCGCGCCTAATATCTCCGTGGAAACAAATCGGGGCGCACTCGTCGCCCGCGTCCAAGAGTGGAGCGGGGGTGGGAGATAGGGACGTGGGGGATGGGGAAGCGGAACAGGACGGGGCGGGACGCGACGGGACAGAGCGGAAGAAGGCCAGGCAGGGGGGTGTGGGGACAGGCGGGGGTGGAGGAGGACAAAGGGAGAAGGAGGAGGGGTGGTACCGTGCGAGGCAAGCCGGGCGAGGGGGTGGGTCCGGCCGAGCAAGGGGGCGGGGCAGGGCGAGGGAGCGAGGCCGGTGGAGATGGAACGGCAGGGGTGGTACCGGGGCGGGGCGGAGCAGGCGAAGAGGCGGGGTTGGGCGAGGGGGCGGGGTCGGGCGAGGAGGGTTAGCGCGGGGGCGGGGCCGGGTGAGGGGGCTGGCCGGTCGGGGTTGGAAAGGCAGGGGATCGTATTGTAGGAGGTGGGCCGGGCGAGGAGGCAGGGCCAGGCAGAGGTAGAATGGCAGGGAGTGGTCCCGTGGGAGACGGGTCGGACGAGGGGGTGGGGCCGGGCGAGGGTGTGGGGTCGAGCAGGGGGGTGGTGGCAGGAGGTGGACGAGGAAAAAGAGTTGGAGTGGTACCATGCGAGGCACGCCGGGCGAGGGGGTGGGACCGGGCTAAAGGGCGGGGCAGGCGAGGCCGATGGGGGTGGAACGACAGGGACTGGTACGGTGTCGAGGAGAATGGCAGTGGCGGGGGAGGCAGTGGTGATACTGTAGGAGGGAAGAGCGGGGGAAGGCAGGGGATGGTACCGTAGGGAGACAGGTCAAGCTACGAGGTGGGGGGCGGCTGGAGGTGCAGGGTAGGCAGAGGTCATTACCGTAGAACTGCGCCGAGCCACAGTGGGGTCGGGCGAGGGTGGGGCCGAGCGGGGGGGCGAGGCTAGGCGAGGGGGCAGGGGCGGGCAGGGGGAGGAGGAGAAAGAGTAGGCGTTGTACCATGCGAGGCAGATCGGGCGAGGGGTGGGACCGGGCTAAAGGGCGGGGCAGGGTGGTGCCGATTGGGGTGGAACGGCAAGGGGTGGTATGGGGTATGAGGTAATGGCAGTGGTGGTACTGTAGGAGGGACGAGCGAGGGGGTGGGGCCGTGCGATGGGGCGGGGCTGGGCGAGGGGGCGGGGGCGGGCGAGGGGGGCGGGGCCGGGCGAGGGGGCGGGGGCCAGGCGAGGGGGCGGGGTCGGAGCAGGGGGCAGGGCTGGGCGAGGGCGGGGTCGGGCGAGGGGCGGGAGCTGGGCGAGGGGGCGGGGTCGGGCGAGGGGGCGGGGACGGGCGAGGGGGCGGGGACGGGCGAGGGGGCGGGGCTTGGCGAGGGGGTGGGGCCGGGCTAGGGGGCCGGGCCGGGCGAGGGGGCGGAGCCGGGAGTGGGAGTGGGGCCGGCCGGGGGGCGGGGCTGGGCAGGGGGGGGGCGAGGGGTACCGTAGGAGACAGGCCGAGCCACTAGGAGGGGCCGAGCGGGGGGCGCGGGGTCGGGCGGGGGAGGCAGGGGGTGGTACCGTAGGAGGCGGGCCGAGCCCCGAGGTGGGGCCGGACGAGGGGGCGGGGCCGGGCGAGGGGGCGGGTCGGGCGAGGGGGCGGGGCCGGGGGCGGGCGGGGTGGTTCCGCGCCATGCGACGTGCGCGTGACGACCGCGGAGCACGTTCTAAAAGAGAGAAAGTTTTACGGTTGCGCCGATAAATCGTATTATTTAGAGTGCTGCGTATTCGCCGCGGTTGCTCCGCCTGCGACACAGGGAATGCCGAATGACTGCTCTATTGTGAAGCCTTGGAATCTGCTACGAATGACAGCTCGACGTGCTCACAAAAAGCCTATGCAATAACAGAGCTTCTGTGCTTTATGTATTTCTTAATTAATAGATATGAAATTGATGTTTTGTGCCAAAATGCTTTGTGCATTTTCTCAATTGCCTTTCCCACAAGTCACCTTTGTTCATTATTCTGTTTTGTTGTTGCTGTTGTTTTGTATTGAAGAAGAAAATATTTGGTACATTATGCAACTTCTGATAAAAAAATATTGCAATAAATTACTCATAACACTAACCCAGTACGTTCTATAAAAAATCGCATGTAATTATTTTATTAATTATTATTAATAACAAGTTTGACTATGTAATTTCATGCGTATAAGAGGAACGTATACATCCCGTCAAATTTTAATGACTTTAATATACATATATGGAACATAGCAATGTAAGTGTTAGTAAAATATTTGTCGTTTACGGGAAAATGTTGTATATTGTGTGTGATTTTCGATAGCAACGCATGAATAGCAAACTCAGCCGAATGAAAACATGCAGAAATTTGATTTTCAAAATCCATTTGATGTACCTTTATGAATTGATGTATTCAAAACATCATATTGCGTAGCGTCTATTTTGTGTGATTAACCACTACTTTTGTAAGCATACTGAACTGAAAGGGAAATACTATTAAAAAATATTCCTCAGAGAATTTTTTCGTGTGTATTGGCTACTTATCCGGAAAGTTAATTAACAAAATACCGTTATTGGAAACAAAAAGAAACAACTTTAAAAAATACAGCGTTTGCTAGAAAACATTCTATGTGAACAAAAATAGAATAAAGGAATACATTCCCTGAAAACTGCATATCTCACTAATATTTTTAACAATCCAATTTCCAACAAGAAAGAAACCTCTATTACTTAATTAGTCGCATTCATTATTGATATCCGAAAGAAATATTACTCATATATTTTCTAAAGAAATACAGAGAACCTCTTAAAAACAGTGTTTTTGACTTCCAGAATTGTAATGTCTATGCGGAAACAACTGTTAATTTCATAAATACCTGCCGTACAGCAACTTTCATAATAAATCCTATGTTTTTGCGTAAAAAAGACACTCCCAAAGTGAGACTCTTAATAAAATAACATCCGGAAAATATTTATCTGTAATGGCTGGATCTCCGGATGCGTTAGTGATGAGTTTCGCGTGGGAAGCATCATCATCCGGCAACCACTCCTTCATCTCCAATTTCCTCTTAAGATTCATAAATGCAAATTTCCGTAGCTTACGAATAATTATCAGAAATTAAATAAGGAAGTTTTATATTTGTAAAATATAATCTTATATATGAAAGCTTCGAAATAATAGAGCAATTAAGATGTGCTACATCTGCTTTAGATAGCGCCCGAACGCCTAGGCAACCCACACAGCACGTATGTGAAGCGGGTTGCCATCAATTCCAAGGCTGCAATATACGCAGCTTCGCCAACTGGTCAGGGGGAATTCTCTGACACTTGTAAATCTCCTCTGAAAAGCATTGTGCAGTCTTATTATATTTCATGAAAACGTTATTAAAGCCTTCTTGTCAAACACCTTAACTATTTTCTGTAAATATTGTTTTATCTCTACATCAATATGAAAATAAGATATCAACAATTCCTCTTTAATTCCCTCAAAACTATAACTACTCAATCTTATTTTTTTATTCCACAAGGAATATTACGTCGGTGCATTTATTCACACAGCTAATTAAATGAGTTAATGAGAATTGGAAGAGGATCGCATTTGATCTATGGCGTCTGTAAGATTCCGATACCAATTCCGACATGCCAGGGAAAAGTTTTATTCAAGGCGGCCAGTCTTCTCCAATTTTTCGGACTATTTATTTAGCTGGCGTCTAAAGTCAGTGTCTCAGCCTTGCAGTTTTATTTGAGTAGTCCTAAAAAGAGCACATTAACACTTATGGCTTACGTTCAGATCCGTATCATTTTAATATGAATGCGTACTCACTAAATCCTTTCAGTAGATGATAATTCCTATTCAATTATTGTTCCGACTGAGTAGTCATTTTACTAACCTTTTGCCTTTGGACAACACAGTAACAGAGAGTTCCACAGGATCTCTCTGATATCAACAGGATTCACACAAACTGCTTTGTTAAAAATTTCAACACCTGGTGATAAACATATTGAAATTACAACATTAAAAAAGAAAATACTCGTCAATGGCATGATGTAATTTGAATAGAGGTTTCAAATCGACTTCATCGTAACTGCCAAGGTTATTAATAAAAATATAAAAATACAATAGAGTTCGAAAACGGAACCAATTTTCTAACACCAGTATTAATATACAAAATATAGTACGAAACGTGATGCTAAGAATTGTGCTTTAAATTATAAGTTTCAACAAATAAATTCGACATTTCATTTTCCGTACATTATTTTACATTTCAGCACCGAGAAGAGTTTCCTCTCACAAAGATCTCATTAATGGCCACGCAACGGGACTGTTGCCCGCAAACGCCTCGTGTCTTGCACCACAAGCATTTTGCAAGAAGAACTGCACTTCAGTGCGTTGCTAAACCTGCACTCGCGGCCGTCGGCGCCGCCGCTGCACCTGCGTCGCCCTGGCGTGAATCACGGGGAGCGCTGAGTCACGCTGCGGCCGCAGGAGCGTGCCGACGTGATGACGGCGGCGGCGGAGGCGGTGCTGGTGGCGGTGGCGGTGGCGGCGGTAACGGCGGCGGCGGCGGCTCTGACGACAGTGGCGGCCGATGTTGGTGGCCGTGGCGGCAGCGGCAGCGGCGGCGGTGGCGGTGGCGGTGGCGGTGACGGTAACGGTGGCGGTGACGGTAACGGTGGCGGTGACGGTAACGGTGGCGGTGACGGTGGCGGTGACGATGGTGGTAACGGTGACGATAGTGGTGACGGTGACGATGGTGGTGACGGTGACGATGGTGGTGACGGTGACGATGGTGGTGACGGTGACGATGGTGGTGACGGTGACGATGGTGGTGACGGTGACGATGGTGGTGACGGTGACGATGGTGGTGACGGTGGTGGTGACGATGGTGGTTAAGGTGGTGGTGACGGTGCCGGTGACGATGGTGGTGACGGTGGCGGTAGTAGCGGTGGCGGTAGTGGTGGTGACGCTGACGGTGGCGGTGGCGGTAACGGTGGCGGTGGCGGTGGCGGTGGCGGTAACGGAGGGGGCGGCGGCAGCTGAGGCGGTGGTGGCAGTGGTGGCGGTGCCGGCGACGCTCGTGAAGGTGGGGCGGGGGTGGGGCGGCGGCGGTGGCGATGGCGGTGGGGGCGGTAGCTGCGGCGGCGACAGCTGCAGTGGCAGGAGACCAGCGCGTAAGAAGCTGCGGCCCACCGGATGTCTCCCGCCTTAGGGCGCTTAACCGTTGACACACCCGCCTCCGAGCGGCACGTGAAAGCAAAATCACGCTGCGTCCCACAAAGTACATAAGCGCGCAGAGGTCATGTGGGCGGTGGCCCCCCTTCTGTAAGGGCCTCCGGAGTATTTTGTAAGAAAACATTTTATTTTACTTATTACGTTCAATACCTTATTTTCCTTTTTTAATTGGGCAATTTGGGGAAATGTTATACGATATTTTAGAAATAGACCTTTCATGCTATCTACTAGCAACCGTGCAAATGATTTACCATACAACCAATTGAATTTACTTCTTGTATCGTTTAAGTTATATTTCATCCTCTATGTAATATATTTTATTTATTTACTAATAAAATATTTCGTATGTGAATTATAAAAAGTAATTTGTAAAGGGGGTCCAGGAATGTAGTTGCCCCCCCCCCCCATCTAGTTTGCGCACGCCTACGCAAGTCGATACAGAAAATAACTTGCAATTTTCTAAAATAATATCTGAAATAATTGATTACAGTACCCCGTTCAATACATTACAGAAGTTATTTACTAGATATGCAATGAACCACGTGAGTTGCAGTCAGTTACTGACACGATAAATTGAAACATGTTAAAGTTCCATTTAGAGATGATATTAAGTTTTTAATTGTTTTTAATCGTTGTTCCATTAGAAGTACACGATGAAGTTAAGTGTCTTCAAATGATCACGTAGTTTTTCATTCTCGTGTATTGAAAATGTCGACTGAAAGCGACGAAACTTCTGCAAACCTTTTGCATACCTAAATTCAAGAATGAAAATAATTTGATTTATTAATCCAATCGCTTACGACCAGAAATAACTTCTACGAATTATAAGACTCCTTATCCATATCCCTGAATTCTGAAAACAAATCTATTTCTGATCAATTTTCAAAGTTTTCATTGTAAAAATTGTATGAAAACGAATTTTGTATTCTGTTCCGAAAAGAAGCAGGTCTGGCCGAAGAGGTGGAAGTCGTGTTTCGTCGCCCGTTGCCGTCGAACGAGTAGTCGACAACGCAATTATTACAGAAAGGACTGCAAGCCAATGCAGACTAACGAGATTAACAGCTTATCCAAAAAGAAACGGGGAATATTATATTTTCAAAATGTATAAAACTATTTCTATTTTACTGATTGACGATTTTTTGTAATAATTTTACTTAAAACAAAATTATGTTTAGTAGTTTCTAAGAACCCAAAACGAAAGGATTATTGCAAATAAGCGCACAGAAATTCGTATTGTTTTAGGATATAGAATAATCTGCGACACATTTTAGAATATTTTCTCTTAAATTCGGATCTGTACAAGACTGATAAAACAAACAGCACAGAATGAATTAAACTGGTGCAAATTCTGTATTTAGAATCTGGCTTAAGTTTTTAAAATTAACGTTCTTGCTTCCCAGCGTAATAACGAAATTCACGCTGGAGAAATTTAGAAATGCAAGTTCTCGGGCGACGAAAAAAGTGTTTCGAGGAGCAACATTAATTTTCTCTGTCTCTTCTCAGCCACGTCCTTCCCTGTTTTCAGAGTTAATTATATTTCAACAGGAACATGCCCCCATACAATCTAATATTTAGAATATTGCATTATAATTTGCGTACTTTGCGCTTAAAACCGTTAGCACACCACAAACTTTCATCTTCGTCAGTCACGTAAGCTACGAAAAGCTTCCTTCCCAATTGAGTTTCTCTAAATAACGGAAAGTACACGGCTGGCGAAAACTTCTTCCCACGACCTTCACCTCGCAACAAGGCCGCACTTCGCGTAAGCGCGAGGTTCGCCCTGGAAAAATGAGATGCGCTCTTTGATAAGTCACGAGGCAAAGCTGAGCGCGCTTTTATTTACAGAAGCCGCAGTTCCGCGTCTGAGATCTTCGCCAGCACGCTCACAGGAATTTCCTCTGGCGGCGACCACTGATGTTTACGAATTGGAGAAGCCAGACATGCACGCAGGGAGAAGAATTATGCGACGAGGGACGGTGGTGACTGCGAGAAAAGTGTGGAAAAGGAAAATACATCCGTAAGATACATACATCTATAAGAGATAAAGAAAGGAAGGAAGGAAGGAAGGAAGGAAGGAAGGAAGGAAGGAAGGAAGGAAGAGAGGGAGAAAAAATGAGAGATGTTGTTTGAATACGGCTAGGAGAGAGAGTTGAGGAGGATAGAATAAGAGAAAAAAGAAGGGGAAAAGCAATGGGTATGTAGTGACCAGAGACGGACATTCAGAAAAGATAAAGGGTTACTTATCTGATTTACTACTGGTTTACTACTTTTTATATTTATTATACATAAATACTTGTCTTGTAAATGTCACAGTCATGTATATGAGAGAATTTAGATTTTCATTTACATGATTGATTGACTGATTGATAATGAATTAGAAATATATTATCAAGTGGAAAAACAGTATGTTGATATGTTATTGGCATAACACGTTTCGGATTAGCATTACTGATATTCTGAAAGGAAATGAACATGAATAAGATAACAAGCAACTTGCGAAATAGAAAAAACAAGCACAACACAAAAACTCGATCACATGAAGAAATGAAATTACGAGAGTAATTCGAATGTAACGTACAAGTAACTATAACGTTGAAAAGAATCGAAGTTGACACGCAACTGTGCCTCAGCAATCGCGATCACATAGAAAAAGCCAATCTTCCACGAAAGCTACAGCTGTTACAATGGCCACGACGTCAACGTCGACGACAACGACGACGGCAACGACGACGGCAACGACGACGGCAACGACGACGGCAACGACGACGGCAACGACGACGGCAACGACGACGGCAACGACGACGGCAACGACGACGGCAACGACGACGGCAACGACGACGACAACGACGACGACAACGACGACGACAACGACGACGACAACGACGACGACAACGACGACGACAACGACGACGACAACGACAAGGACAACGACAAGGACAACGACAAGGACAACGACAAGGACAACGACAAGCACAACGACAAGGACAACGACAAGGACAACGACTGCTCCAAGGAGATGGCGCAACTCAGCCGCATGAAGCACCTGCGTCTTTCGCTGGATGCAGGCAGCCGTTTCGCCGAATTACATTTTCAAATACACACACACTCGCCCCTAAAAAAAGATGAAAGATCGGCGCGCGGGATTCGCGTTGAGTAATAGTAGTTTCCGCCCAGCCCCTCCCCCACCCCGCCCCGCCCCGCCCCGCCCCGCCCGCCTTTCTCTGCTCCTCTCCCAGCAATTTCTCCCCCTTGTCCAGCCCAACCCCGTTCCCTCGGCAGACAAATCAGAACGCAACTAGAAGCTGGGAGAAGTACGTTATTGCGGCGCGGAAGATTACGCTTCTGATTGGCGCAAACGCTATGGAAAAACAGGGAATTAAAATGTGGGAAAAAAATTACTCGGATATTTTTGAAATGTTTGGTGGTACCTTGCATCGGACACCGGAGTAACTTGTTGCAGTGGAATTTCTTCGATTGTAATTTTTTTCTTCTCACCTATCTTCCATTTAACGTGCGCAACTCATTCACTTATTCAACTTTTATTACCCCATTCCTTATATTTTAGAAAAGTTCGTAGATGATTGGAAACAGGATCAGTGAAAATCGTTGATACCGTCTCGAAGAGACTTCAAATACATTTCTTTGGTATTTCGTTTCGTGTTCGAGGTAGTAATAATTTATTATTGTTGTTAATGATTAATGCGTAATTCACGAATGAAGATAATATCTCGTACAAGTATGATAGAGTTCATGACATGCAACAGAGGAACAAAAAGTAGAGCAAACGGGGGAACAACGCGATTCTCGAGATACAGAGATGGAAAGTTAGAGCGTTTGATGGATATACAGCATACGATTCACTGCAGCAGAATAATAACTGTAATGAATACACTGAAATTACACACTTTATTCTTAATATAGCTAGGCAGCTGAATTTGTCCTCTTCTCATTCTTATTCCCTCTCTCTCTCTCACACATTCTCTCCCTCTCTCTCACACACACACATTCTCTCCCTCTCTCTCTCACACACACACATTCTCTCCCTCTCTCTCTCACACACACATTCTCTCCCTCTCTCTCACACACACACATTCTCTCCCTCTCTCTCACACACACACATTCTCTCCCTCTCTCTCACACACACACATTCTCTCCCTCTCTCTCACTCACACACATTCTCTCCCTCTCTCACACACGTTCTTTCCCTCTACATTTATTTCATTCTCGTTCTCCCTCTCCGTCTTCATTTCATTCTCTCTCTCCCTCTCCGTCTTCATTTCATTCTCTCTCTCCCTCTCCGTCTTCATTTCATTCTCTCTCTCCCTCTTCATTCATTTCATTCTCTCTCTCCCTTTTCATTCATTTCATTCTCTCTCTCCCTCTTCATTCATTTCATTCTCTCTCTCCCTCTTCATTCATTTCATTCTCTCTCTCCCGCTTCATTCATTTCATTCTCTCTCTCCCTCTTCATTCATTTCATTCTCTCTCTCCCTCTTCATTCATTTCATTATCTCTCTCTCCCTCTTCATTCATTTCATTATCTCTCTCTCCCTCTTCATTTATTTCATTATCTCTCTCTCCCTCTTCATTCATTTCATTATCTCTCTCTCCCTCTTCATTCATTTCATTATCTCTCTCTCCCTCTTCATTCATTTCATTATCTCTCTCTCCCTCTTCATTCATTTCATTATCTCTCTCTCCCTCTTCATTCATTTCATTCTCTCTCTCCCTCTTCATTCATTTCATTCTCTCTCGCCCTCTTCATTCATTTCATTCTCTCTCTCCCTCTTCATTCATTTCATTCTCTCTCTCCCTCTTCATTCATTTCATTCTCTCTCGCCCTCTTCATTCATTTCATTCTCTCTCGCCCTCTTCATTCATTTCATTCTCTCTCTCCCTCTTCATTCATTTCATTCTCTCTCTCCCTCTTCATTCATTTCATTCTCTCTCGCCCTCTTCATTCATTTCATTCTCTCTCGCCCTCTTCATTCATTTCATTCTCTCTCTCCCTCTTCATTCATTTCATTCTCTCTCTCCCTCTTCATTCATTTCATTATCTCTCTCTCCCTCTTCATTCATTTCATTCTCTCTCTCTCCCTCTTCATTCATTTCATTCTCTCTCTCTCCCTCTTCATTCATTTCATTCTCTCTCTCCCTCTTCATTCATTTCATTCTCTCTCTCCCTCTTCATTCATTTCATTCTCTCTCTCCCTCTTCATTCATTTCATTCTCTCTCTCCCTCTTCATTCATTTCATTCTCTCTCTCCCTCTTCATTCATTTCATTCTCTCTCTCCCTCTTCATTCATTTCATTCTCTCTCGCCCTCTTCATTCATTTCATTCTCTCTCTCCCTCTTCATTCATTTCATTCTCTCTCTCTTCCTCTTCATTCATTTCATTCTCTCTCGCCCTCTTCATTCATTTCATTCTCTCTCGCCCTCTTCATTCATTTCATTCTCTCTCGCCCTCTTCATTCATTTCATTCTCTCTCGCCCTCTTCATTCATTTCATTCTCTCTCGCCCTCTTCATTCATTTCATTCTCTCTCGCCCTCTTCATTCATTTCATTCTCTCTCTCCCTCTTCATTCATTTCATTCTCTCTCGCCCTCTTCATTCATTTCATTCTCTCTCTCCCTCTTCATTCATTTCATTCTCTCTCTCCCTCTTCATTCATTTCATTCTCTCTCTCCCTCTTCATTCATTTCATTCTCTCTCTCCCTCTTCATTCATTTCATTCTCTCTCGCCCTCTTCATTCATTTCATTCTCTCTCTCCCTCTTCATTCATTTCATTCTCTCTCTCCCTCTTCATTCATTTCATTCTCTCTCGCCCTCTTCATTCATTTCATTCTCTCTCGCCCTCTTCATTCATTTCATTCTCTCTCGCCCTCTTCATTCATTTCATTCTCTCTCGCCCTCTTCATTCATTTCATTCTCTCTCGCCCTCTTCATTCATTTCATTCTCTCTCACCCTCTTCAACCATTTGATTCTCTCTCTCTCACCCTCTTCATCCATTTGATTCTCTCTCTCTCGCCCTCTTCATTCATTTCATTCTCTCTCGCCCTCTTCAACCATTTGATTCTCTCTCTCACCCTCTTCATCCATTTGATTCTCTCTCTCTCTCACCCTCTTCATTTCATTTTCTCTCCCTCCCTCTTCATTTCATTCTCTCCCTCGCTCCCTCTCTCTCCCCCTGCCTCTCTCTCTCTCTCTCTCTCTCTCTCTCTCTGTCTGCCTGGTGGCGTGCGAGTGCTGCATGGGAACTGGCGTGCGCACGAAGCGTGGGGCGGCGGCGTGGCGCAACGCGGCGCCGAACAGCGGAGCGGTGCTCGGCGCTGGGGTTATCGCCCGCGCCCGCGCCCGCGCCCCGCCCCCCACCCCCGCCCAGCGCTCTCAACGACGCGAGACTTTGGGCGGAGATTCTCCTCAACCGAGATCCTCTGCTTCCAGCATTACAATCTCGAAGAAGACCAATAGCGCGTACCAATTTTTTTGAGCTTGACATTTGAGAATCGCCTTGTGACCCAGCCAGGGATGTTCTAGCGATGAGCAAGTACAGTAGCTTTCCCGATGACGTAATTTATCCTTCCTGCCATAAACTAGGAGTAAACATTTGAAGGTCACAGTGCAAAATTTTCTTTCGAGAATTACACGGTTTATTAAATAAATATAAGTAGATGGAAGTACCCAAACCCGGACCCCAATTTGTTTTCGAATATTTTTAAATCCGATTTTCTGCACAATTAAACGAAAATATACACACATCATACCTTATTTAGTTTTACAAATGTTATATTATAATTGAAATCATAGGTCAAGTAGTTTAAGAATAAAATATTTTTTTCCTAAACATTACATTCTGTGAATTCTTAAAAAAGGTTTCCTAATGTGAATCCCCCACGAACGCTTTACGAAGCGAGTAAAAATAAATGAAATAACTGCAAATAGATTGAACTCGATATAATTTTACAAAAAGACAATTTTAACAATTTATACATAAGAAATTTTCTTTTGTGTCTCGCGTATAGTTTAGATATTCAAGTACGACAAAAACCACCTATAAAAGCATATTTTTCCGCCCCGGTACATTCTACATGAACTCACAGTGAACATATTAGGCACATCACCCACAGTTCTCCTACAGCCCTTTGAAAATTTTACACAGCAAAACATGCACTCTGTATCTTCCTAACGTAGGAGGAAAGATATCCCTTCCAATTCAACTGAGCCAGACGACATGTCTTTCAATTACTTGCCGGAGATAGAATCTTTCTTTTGCTTTTTTGTTTAACTTCAGAATTCTCTTAAATTTATCCTTCTTCGTCTTCTCTAGAATCAAATACTGCAACTGTGTTTTGACCGCTTCTTCTTCCGGTTTTCTCGAACCGATATGCTTCAGAGGAGGCTTTTTCTTAGCCTCCTAAGTGAAAACGAGTGCCAAATACCTTATTTATTTTTATTTTACAAGACGAAAAATTGAGGCCAACGTTATGAACTTTTGAGGGGCTCCAGTTAGGAAACAGCGTGTTTATATTCGATTTTTTTCCTCGGGATTTTATCCAGCCAACAGCCGGTTACCCTTTACGTCCCGATGGGACGCATATTCGACCATACACTAGACCAACACACTTGCGGGCTCCTCTGATCTGGGGTCAGCAGCTCGCGAGGCCCTCCGCGACGTCAATGTTCAAAACTCCAAAAGTCGCTAATATCCGTGTATTGTAAATAAATAACGCACCTCTTTCAAGAGAAGATGCTATAAACTACAATAAAGAGGAGTATTTTTCACGTGAACAACAACTGCGTTACACTTTTTGATTCGATACCCACTATCTCAAATAAACATATGGGGTAAATCAGTTTCATTTATCTCACAATAATATTGTACCTTGCAATATATCATACAAAAACAGGAATACATTATTGTCGAATTTCCAACAAGAATTCAATAACGTCGATTGAAGCAGGATATTTTTAACGAGTTAGGAAGAACGCTTGTCTCACAGGGTTATTGATTTATTTATTTCCCGATTCTCCGTATTAAACCAAATGAATGCCGCAGAAAATTTAAATTAGCAACCCAAGCACATTGCATACGGGTCTATTTGCGAAAAAACATTAACGTGCTATCTTGTTGGGTGTTTTGTGAGTGCAGGTGTTTTCAACGAAATTAGTTTCAATTAATGTAACACGTAACATAACGTTCACGCAAATACTATAAAAGAAAAGTAACGAATAAATAAATGAAGAGTTCTACGTCCCAGAAAATACGATGTTCATTTGTTCCACGTCCCATGAAAATACGGTACCTCGGTGAAGAAAGTGAGAAATGGAAGAAGGAAATGAAATAAGGAAACAAATGGGAAATGTAAATGATGAACGGAAAACGTCCGCCATCCCTGAAGACATTAAGTCTCACATACAGTGTTTCAGTTTACTCTAAAAAAGGTTGAACATCTTTCCTCTCCTAAGCTCACAGTCCTCAGATACTTAACGACTTCAGAAATAGCTCACGTTCCTTCCGTTCATCATTTACAGTTCTCGTTTCCTTTCGCTTTCACCTCCTCCTACATCCTTTCCTTGCTGTGTCTGTCTTTCCACCTCCGCAGGCCACGTCGGGGGCAAACAAACTGTACCATTATCCGGCGACGCCGTGCGAGCACCCGCTAATGTATTTTGCCTCCCCCGGCCACGCACAACCACTGCCGCCGGGCCTCCGATATTGCCGCCCCCCCCCCATCCTCCACGTCCCTTCCCTTCGCCGCCATCAGCTCGCCGCCGCCGTCGCCACCATCACCTCGCCGCCACCGTCACAGCACCATCGCCACCACCCCTGCCGTTGGCGCCACCGTCGCCGCCGAGGCTCCGCCCACTCCGCCCTCAACATTCATCACCTTCGCCCCCCCCCCTTTGCCACCATCACCTCCCTTCCGCTGCCGCCCGCACCTTGCCCCCGCCATCGCAGCACCCTCACCGCCACCACTGCCATTGGCGCCCACCGTCGCCGCAGCGGGCTCCGCCCACTCCGCACTGAGAAACCGCCGCCGACCGCACCCGAAGGCGAATGCCGGAGCAGTACCCTAACAAAACGGGCCACGGACTGCGCGCCATCTTTCCTTCCTCTTCCTTGTCCTATCCTCATCACCTACACACACACTAATATGCATCTCACTACCACACATGCCGGGAGACCGGTCGGGAGCTTAGAGCTCGTCTACGGCTGGGGCGGTGCCCCGCTGGTGGGAGATTCCTGATTGGGAAAAAATCCCCAAGCCGACGTTAGGTCGGCGCCGAAACTCGCTATCCAGCGGGAGATCACCTACACCTCCAGGGGGAAACATGAACTACACTTACGGGACTGATGACCTTAGGGCCCGGAATCACTTAAAACCAACTAAACTAATCGACCCCTCCGCGGTCCCACACCATTGCCACTTCTGAACCCCTTCACCGCTACTGCAACCACCAGCCACCCCATCACTACCACCCTTACCTCCGCCATCCCACCTCTTCCCCATTATCGCCTCCGCGCCATCGCTCTTCGGCACCGCTGATGCATGCCACCTCCCCGCCACTGGCTCTCGCCCCGTCACCACCCCTACCCCCGCCGCCGCCGCCCCGCCCCTAGCTCGGGAGCGGCGAAGACCGAGAGCGGGCGAAGATTTACCGCCGGCGCCGAGCGGCTCCTTCGGCCGCGCCCCTGCGAGGGACGGCGACGACAACGGCTGTTGTTCTCCAACTTTTTCCCAAACTTTTCCGACTGGCGAGCGACACACGTCCTCGGGACCAAACCGTTTCCACTTGCACTGCGTTAACAAATACTGTATTATGTCATAAATAAATTGTAATTACCGCATCCTACATTGGAAAGTGAATATTAGATACCCGAAAAAATTGGGAAGTGTTTATGTAAGAAAAAGAGAAGGACAAAATGCCCAGAGGAATGACAACTAACGGACGGATTTGAACCGACAATGTTTGAGAAAGGCCGATGATCGGAAATGATGGCGCGCATGAATTAAGAACGTTACAATATCTGGGACATCACACTCAGAAATGAGTGAAACATCAAATCTAAATACTATGATAATTAGTTCCGAAGAAAAATTGGAAACTACAAACATTTTTGGAGAAAAATGTGCGGAAGAAGTGTGTACAATATTAATGTATTTAGAAAAGTAACGAGGAAAATTGATGTAATTAGAAAACTAACTACATCTGAAATATTTGCGTTGACAAAAGAGAAAAACACTTATTGAGCAACGTCAAAAATGATGAGGTCAAACTTAATACTACGGACTTAGCTCAGAACTAGAGGCTCGAAAGTATTAAAGGTATGTGAACTACAGACTTAATTCTAAAATGCATGGATTTATCGAAGCATTTCATTTTATTAAAAACACGTCACGGAGAATTTTTGAAATGAATAATGAGGAGTTTACGTTAGTCAATGGGGGTCATCGTAGGGTTTCATGAAGATACGACCGTGGAAAACAAGGTCATCATTACCAAGAATTGTTTACAAATTATAATAAAGTTTTTTAACACTATCGAATACCTCGTCGTATCAGACGTCAGATACACCATGACCCATACATTACGATTAAAAATTATGACTAGCCACCAACGCCGCACAGCGTCCAGTCCAAGAGCGTTCTGAATGTTGATCTCATAACCATTTAAAACGAGCTCGAAAACATAATATAATAGTCGCATCTATCGTATTGTTATCGCCATCAGTGTGATAATTCGTAATGCGCTGTATACATAAGAAATATTAATAGAAACATTAGTTAAAATGCTCATTTCTGCGGAATTTCACATGATGGTCCCGTTTCTTGCAGTAATTTATTAGAATTATTATAAGCATTTTTGACTCTGACGTACCCTAGCATCATTATCTCAATTGTCTAATGTACTTGTTCAGGGCCAATCACAAGGAAAATAGTATAAGAAAAAAAGAATACGAACAGTTTTGAGCATAAAACATGAGATTAAAGTTGAAACAAGAGCATTTTAATTGTGACTGAATGATATAATTGAATTAATGTAATCATTACTAAAAGCTCACACTAACGATCTCAGTTTGCGAAAACAACATCACACATTTGCTGGTATATTAAATGTGTAAAGAAAGCAGGACTCTACTATCAAACAACTTGATTGCAAGCAATTCATTGTTACGATTACAAATTATTCAAATGCCATTCTCAAAGACTGTCAAGTACATTAGATGACGATTAGAGAAAGGATCAAACAAAGGGGTCAAAGTTTTGTCAACAAACATTATTGCTTGCCTATCGGCTGATTTACCACTTAACACAACTCCTAAATACTTATGAATCAATAAATGATAATACGGACAACTTTATAAGATACTTTGTCTTGCCTTGAATGTAACATTTGAAAACCTACACGAGAAATTCGAATCCACAACCTGACTTCCTCACATGCCGCCGCAGCAGTCTACGTTGGTTAACCCACTTAAAAGCAGCGTAATGAAACAATACGAAAGTAGAGAATACAATCTCTGACGGACCGCTGTCCCATATATTCCGCCCACATTGCTACATCTCAGAACACCAACTTCTCCGTGAACATGAGGCAATAATAAAGTAAATAAATACGTACTAAATAAATAAATTAATAAAAGAAATAATTAAGGGAAGAAAGAAAGAATAGGTAAATAAATTAAGAAGAAAGAAAGAAAGAAAGAAAGAAAGAAAGAAAGAAAGAATGGGAGTAAAAAGTACCACCTATGGCGCGAAACCGATCACCGCATTCTGCAGTGGCATGGGGTTACGCACACCCATTTCCGTCTCAATATCTGTATCAACTCGTCCCATCGATTGAGAGTCGCCTTCCAATCCTCCTGCCCTTGGAGGTCGCCGCCGCGGCACCGCCCTGCGCCGGGGGGGAGGAGCGGGGGGAGGGGCAAGGAGGGGGCGTGGCGTGCGCGCGCACGCGCGCGCGGGATCAAGAGGCTATCACTCTCGTGGCCTGGCAACCCGATGCGCTCTCTGCCCGGCTTCTGGACTTTCGACTCCGCCGCCTAAGTCAACGAACCGGCTCACCGCACCGCACCACGCCAAACCACGCCACACCACACCAAACTACGCTACACCAAACCACGCCACGCCACACCACTCCGCCCCGCCACAACGACCACTACCCACCGCACCACGCCACAACCACGCCACACCACACCACGCTCACCTACACCAAACCACGCCACCCACACCAAACCACGCCACGCCACGCCACACCACACCAAACCACACCAAACCACGCCACGCCACACCAAACCACGCCACGCCACACCAAACCACGCCACGCCACGCCACGCTGTGTCGCACACTGGTCTGAACCCAGCATAGGAACAATACATTTTTTTATATTAAGAAATATTACTTCTAGGAGCTTCAAATTACTGGAAACGATAAGGCGAAAGGGGGTTACGCCTTCCATCCCTGCACTCGCTGGCATGTCGAATTTGAGGTGCACAAAGCGATCTCTCGGCATCCTTTCTCGGGGTTCTCCCGTCCCCCATGCCGGTCATTCCACCATATTTCACCCCACTATCATTATCACTATATATGTGTATGTATATATGTGTGTATATATATATATATATATATATATATATATATATATATATAGAGAGAGAGAGAGAGAGAGAGAGAGAGAGAGAGAGAGAGAGAGAAACAGAGAGATTAAAATTTATAGAAAATATAATAAATATTTAGTAATCGTCATAAATAAAACTGAAGTAATCCCTAAATAAATTAAAACCAAAAATATAATGATATTTATAGATGTTTATATAAAGAAGTAATCGTCTAAATAAAACTTCTTGCCCACTAACAAATGAAAATACACCAACATTTGATTGAGCATGAAAAATATGCCTAATAATACGTTTGATTTCTAACAATGACGTATAATTTTATACACCTTGTAAAATAAGTTGCAACTTCCGAAAGGAATTTTGAATATTAATTATGCCACATGCAACTTGAGACTGCTAAAACTGTAACTTGTTTCAGCTACACACGTTGAGCGTGTACCAAGAAAAAAAACTACTTCGAGAAATTAATGTCAAATTATACAATATTACAAACATGTTTTAAAACAAGCATCCCAGACACGCCCGTCTGCAAAGTTTGTCTTTTTCAAAGTTCATATTACACCGAGTGCAAAAATGTTCACTAACTTAATGTTGATATTACGAGTAACTGTAAATAAAAAGTATTTACAAACGTATGTAATCATTAATTAATATTTTTAAAAAAATACTGCTAGCAAAATCCACTAGTAAATCCAAAAGTTACGAGTATTCCTGTTTTACGTCTATCCACCTTTCGAGCCTACAGAGTTCCCTTCCTCAGGCTGAAAGGTGCTACTTCAGGGGCGTAGGTCCTTAGCATCACAATCCATCGCGCTGTTGTGACATGCGAGCCTTTTCAGTCGTTCTACATACGGTTGGAAAAACGAAGCTCGTAAACCCATTACGTTTCGTCTTTTAAATAGTGGCAAAAATGACAAAAAATAACGCATTGCGATCGGGAACACGTCCTTCAGAACCTTTTCTTATGTAGCGTTACGTTGACGGCCGTGGGTGGGAGAAGGAGCGGAAGTATCGCATACCTGCGGGCATGAATAGCTTGGCGCCCCGGCGTAGGGATACATTTAGACAAAGGGGACGCCAGATTGACCGGGAAGGTCACGTGGTAGACGCGAGCCTCCCTCCTACACCTAGGACGGTCACGTGACGGCTGCACTCTGGTATAAAATCGAGCCGACGAGCTCACACGGGGGTTTTAATTCTGGAAACCTCGCGCGATGCGCAAAACTTTACGCCCAGGCTGGAGCGTGTCGTGCCTATTGCACGGGTGACGAGGTCACGGTAGTGGCGCGGGAGTAGCGTCAGAGGAGGCGGGGCCTCCCTAGCTATGTGGGGAATCCACAGGGAAATACAAGTGTGTAAATCAATATTTCTTCTTGATTGTCAATATGTGTTTACAAATAAAAATATCCAGTTTTTTATGACAATCATTTATTTCAACAATTGCCCAACGTTTCGTAACTCGTTTTGTTACATCATCAGGTGCTGAACTTAGTGAAGGGAACGCTATCCCATTGAATTATCTCTACAGCAGAACTTTCAAGGAAACATTATGAAAAAATGAAAAAATTAGGAAAAAATTATGAAAAAATCATAAGTTTTTATAATGTTTCCTTGAAAGTTCTGCTGCAGAGATAATTCAATGGGATAGCATTCCCTTCACTAAGTTCAGCACCTGATGATGTAACAAAACGAGTTACGAAACGTTGGGCAATTGTTGAAATAAATGATTGTCATAAAAAACTTTGGATACTTTTATTTGTAAATACAAGTGTATAGTTTCGGAGCAGAAGTTGATTATTGTACATACGTGTAAATAAACTTGTACACACTTGTAAATGTCTGTGTGTTTTTCTCCATGACGCCACACTTACCACAGAGCGCCGCGTCCGCGTCGGATCCGCGACAGCAGAGACATCAACCGGAGCGATTCCAAACGTAAACAGACGACGCTGCTGGGCTGTATGGTGGAACGTTGACTCTTAGATAATACCTCCTTCTCGCCGGCCCAGAGAGGTTGCGCACTGCACCACAGACGGTCAACAACTCTTAAGGCGCGAGGCAGTGGTCGGAGCACGCGTTGACGCTGTGATAAACAGATGACAGCGCAGTTCCCACCGCGTGTGACTTTCTGAGGTCACGCCCATTCTTATTCTGTCCCAGTGGTTTCTTTGTTTCTCTGTGGTTGTGAAACCAGGCACTATTTCAAACTTACACTACGAAGTTCGAAACAAACTCTCATACGGAGCTAGAAAGCCATTATCGATGGAAAGAAACCCGACTCCGCCGAAAGAAATTTGGTTTTATAAATGCAATTCATTGTTTTTTAACATTATGATAAGATAAGATACTAAAAAATTCATTTATTATGATTTTTGAAGACGATAGTAAACTCTTTGGTATGTAAACATTTTCTCTGTATCTCGTATTCCTTCCATTAATTTCCATTCGTGACATATCCGAGTCACCCATCTTTCAGAATTCCTGTTATTTCCATCCTTGCACAACTCCACATTGATTCTTCTCTCTCCTCTACCACGATTGGTTAAATTTCTGGCTGGAGAAAAAGGAACACTGCAAACGCTGAGGATAGTTTACTGCGTTAATTTAGACTACTCTGCTCAAACAGAAGTCCTGGTTGGCTTATTCCTATCGATTTCGTAAACACTGAATAGGGACTTCGAGAGCAGATAAATGAGGATTCCATGAAATTACCCGAGAAACTAGTCCCACGCCCGCTAGTCTAATATTCTCGTTAAGGAAACTTGGCTACGTACTTGAATGTATTTGAATAGACTATGCAGAGGATTCCCATTGTCTTTACCCAAACTAAATCGGTTGTTTGGTAGCTAGTGGGATTCTCTCGTAAAGAGAACGTAGTTGAATTGAGATCAGAAAATTAAATGTTCTTCATACTACTTCACTTGATTTATTTGATCGGCGAAACGGTATAATACACTTTTCAAAGCTTTCCAATTTGAGAAACAAACTAAACTTGGAAACCCTTTACAACAAAGTACACTAAGTGTTTGTTTCTGTTGAATGGCAATAAAATACCACGTAATCCCGGTATAAACTTAAACTTTTTCAATTAAATGGTTTCTTTCTTCTTCAAATCTTCTCAATGAAGTTTTCCACTTACTCTCATACAAGCCTGCAGCGTAATCCTGAGAGTAAGAGCACCATAATTTGAACAACCCTGGTAGAGATACTATACGAGTTAGTCAACAAGAAGTAATGACTTTCAAGGCAAATATTCTCTTAATGGTTTCTCCAGAGAAGACAACTGAATAAGTCAGGCAGCGACCTCGTGCCATTCGCTGGCGACAGCGAACGTCAGAGGTAAGCAATTACTGTCAGCATAGCAAACAACCTAGTTGACGCCCAACAGGCACGCCTCATTTGGCAAATCAAATGACGTCACTTTCGCGAATGATACACCGGAGGTTCTGTGACGATCTGCAGAGCAATATTCTGCAGCGTTGGACTGGCAAATTTGGCAGCTAAAGTGACGGTGACAATGCGCAGACGAGGTATCAAAGAGCAAATGACTCCATTCCATTTGTCCTTTATCAGTGAAGGGTTTTCACAAAGGGGCAGGTTCCTCTCAGAAATGTTCCCTTAACAAAGGATCAAATGGTAAAAGCTATTACTTCCTCGCTGATATCTTTTGCGACATGAAGTTCAAGCTTTTTTCTCTAATCGTTTAATTGTTCCACATAGTATGAACTCGGAAGAGTATCGAAAGACACCACGTTTCATAATCACCCTCAAAATCATTAATCGGTTCAATGTTCGACAATTACGTTAAATCATATTCTTTATTTATATATCTTCCTCAAACTAATGGTTCTGTGGGAATTCATAATGAGTCAGTTTCCAACGGGTAATAAACAAAAAAAATACTTTGATTTCACTTATATTATATCCTGCGCTTGACTTGGCAATCCACGACCAAATGATTTGAAAAATTAAACTCTGTGTTCCTGACGGTTGATTCGAGTCAGAAAGTAAAAGCCAATCCCACTCATAAAGCCCATTTTAAGCCGTCTTTTTTCATCATTTCCGTCGATATAGAAAAGTGACGGACCAGACTGGATGTAATTCATACGAAAAAATTACTCGTGCTTCAGTTTTTGCGGAACAGATTTCATCTTGTTTGATTACCTTAATCCTGACGTCAATTTCTGAAACTTTCTCTCGTTTGCTGCGAGTGTGGTGTGATTAGTTCCTTTTTTACAGTTTCGAGAGCGTTCTAATGTGTTGAATTGTAATGAGAAGTGATTATGTAGCAAGAAATAAAACACGTTCTATGATCTAATATAGTCTATAATATATTTGTTGGTTAAATTATGAATATATGGTGAACGATCTAATAATTCATAATAAAATTCACAATTAATAAAGTCATTCATAAACAATTAATACGAATTAAGAAAATAATTAATTAATTCAATTCTTTCAAAATATCCCTTCAAGTTTCTTGCTTCAAATACAAGAAATACAAGAAAGAATATCTTCCACACAAGTTTTTTCTTGTTCATTTTAGGTTAAAAGAAAAAAATTGAAGTAACCAATTAAAAACTGGTGGTTTTACACATCTTTTAATGCTAAATATTATAATCTCACTCAGTTCTACTCACTGTTTACTGTTTTCCTACGGTAGCGAAGGCCTAAATACAAAAAGTAAAGGAGGAGAAATGTGTCCGAGAAAACTCGCTCGCTGACCGACTCGAGCGAGGAACTCTTTGGCCTCCGCAGAGGCAAACGAGAAAACCCTTTCAAGTGTGTGAGGTCGACAAGTTTCCATTATTTCGGTTTTCCACATTTCTCGTCGCGCATTTCTCGCAACGCATTCCTCGGTGTAGTCAGTTGCGGGCCTATACTGCGGTTTTCACAGAGTTGCGTTTGAAAGGATATCAACTGTTTCGGTGTCATCCAATCGGAAGGGCTGAACGCCACCATTATGACGACACTGTACTGACGTGTACGGTCCCGATTGGACAAAACACAAAACAGCTGATATCCTTCAAACGTAGCTCTGTGAAAACCGCAGTATAAATCGGGTTTAAGGAGCATCTTGCCGCAGCAGGCGCTCCGCGTGGTAGACAGCACGGCCCGTGCGGCCGAGACAATCAGCGGATGTGGGGCGCGCTGGGAGGGGAGGTGGCGGAAGCGGTCCCGATGGAAGTGATAGCGTCGGCGGCGCGGGTATGTGGGTGTGTGGATGTTGGGTGTGGCGGAGGCAAACGTGCGGGGGGGGTGGGGTGGCGTTGGCTGTAGATATGGTGTATGTATGGCGAGGTCGCCGGCGGCGAGTGACAATGACATCGGGGTCAGTGAGAAAGGGATATGTTGAGGCTGACGGAGGGGGGGGGGCAGTTGGTCGCAGGTGAATAAGGCGGCTGCATGCGGCGTCTCGGTGAAGATGTCAATGACGTCGGATCCGGTGAGCGTATGACCATATATAGTGTAACACCAAAAAACTGCAAGTAATCCAAAATAAGTTCCCGCGCACCTTCACGAATGCCCTATGGTACGTCTCCATTGCACAGCTCCATAAAGAATTCCAGATAGAACCGATTACCAACCACATTATATTTTTATCCACCCACTTCTTCCAAAACATACCAAATATACCCAAATTAACCCCGCTAAGACTCTGCCAAAACCCAACTCACACAACCCGCATTAAAAATAAATTTCCTTTCCATACATTCCTAAATAAATTCTCAGATCACGAACCAAAGTAGAGAAATTGTGCAAAGATACCTCTACCACCCTAGTAATAATGTAATGTATTTTAAGATTATTTGTAAGATTATTGTAGGTTAATTGTAAGTAGATATAAGCAACTATAACAAATGTAGAGTGTATTAACACTGATCTTTGTATTGTTCAATCCAAAAGAAAATAAATAAATAATATACAGTGAAACCTGATCAAATGGCCTCTTTTGATAAGGACTGGTCAACGCTAGCGCCTAAACCGTCAGCCAATTTTCTTCTAAAATTGTTATTCCCCACTCCTTTTGGGTGATGTCGCGGCTCCTAGAATCTGAAAACGATATTTCAAATTTGGGGGGTACTTTATATGAAGCTCCTCGGACATTTTCAAAATCTTCAAACAAATGGCTCCAAGGTTTTGCGGGCATACGAGGCTCCAAGCAGGAGGAGGAACGGAGGACCTCAAGAGGGCCGGCAGAGCCGGCGGAAGCGGCGTTCACCATAGAAACGTGGGGGCGGAGTGGTGGTGGCGAGAGCGGCAAGAAGCAAACGCAAGGAGCGTAGAGGGGTGAAGTGGGATGGGCGCGGCGCGGAGCGGAGAAGTCACGCGCGGAGAGCTCAGCTGAGGCCCCGTCATGCACCGGCCACTTCCGCCGCCGCCTCCCCCCACTTCTTCGCCCGCGGTGCACGTGCGCGCCAAGCCACTGGCTGCTTACTCCACGACGCACGGTGCATGAGACCTCAGAGGCAGAAAGCATTCTGTATTACTAGTTTCGTGTGCGCGCAGAAATTGGCAGGAAAGTAAGATTGAAATCCCAATACTATGAAATTCCGTTATTAATAATTGTTCTATAAGACCATTACACAAACCACGAACTTCTGGATCATTAACACACTCCATTTTAACGAAAAATTGAGAGAAGCGTAACTTACGAACGACCAGACAAGGAGTGTTCACCGCAATATTCTGCGGTGCCTACTAGCCGTCCAGACGCGCAACCTCCCCTCTCCCCGCTCTTGAAACATGAGGAGCCCTAGGTTATCGCGGCTGGCATGCGGTGCCTTCGCCTGCGCTAGCGAATTCTCTGGACAGCATTAAGAAATGTTTGAAACTTCTCACTCTACTGCACTTCATCGCACTTACGAATGCGGAAGACTCGCTGGCTATCGGTAGCAAACAAAGTTATTTTTTCGGATTTGTTTTAAAGCTTTCAAAATCGCACTAAATTTTTAGAGGATTACCAAACTTCAGAAATATTTATTATACACTTCGAATTACTAGGTATATCGGCAGTATACGCGGTGTATCGGAGAATTCGCCACAGGTTTATCGTTGGAATGAACGACGACGAACGGACGCTAAGGTGTGTGTTGTATGTTAGGAAAGACGCAGAAGACAAAGAAGAAGAAGAAGAAGAAGAAGGAAAAGAAACCAAGAAGGAGAATACTGAAAAGACAGAAAGAAAGAAGACGGAGAAGAAGGCGGGGGAGAAGGAGAGGAAAAGGAGGAGAAGGTGGTGAAGCAGATTGTAAAGAGGAGAAAGAATGGGGTGGCGAAGAAGTGGAGTGACAGAATGTAAAGAATGAAGAGGAGAAAGAAGAGGAGAAGGGTAGAACGTGAAGAAGTAGAAATCACGAACAGTGCGTCACAATAAGTTTCTCGAACACAATATTTATCAAGCCCCCCTTACGTAACAATACTGCAATGGAAGTAGCAACTTCTACAGAACGCAAACAAAAAAACAGCCAAAAAACACGTTCATGCTCCACGTAATCCGCGTGCTTGCGTGCACGCCAGTGGCAGAGCCACGAGAATTTCTTGCGAAAGAGTTGGAAAGTGGAATATCTAATCGCGGGGCGCGGGCGTCCTTCCTCCGGGGCGATGGCGCGCCCACCGCCCGCGCGCCCGCCCGTCATCGCCTGCATTAGCTCCCGATGACGCCGTGATGTCACCTCGCGCCCGGGCGACGATCGCAAGCGCCCCTCGCGGCGACGGCGCGAATCTCACACGCCCCGCGTGCCGCACGATTGGAGACGCCACTCCCTGCTCTTTGAATAGAGACCCTGGATACAGAGAGTAGCGCAATCTGAACGGGCGCCGCCATTTAATATTCTTTCGCCAAGTAGCCCCGCCAGGTGGCATTCAGGAGCCAAGGAGAAATGATAAATATCGAAGGCATTAGGAGTCCTGACGGCGGCAGGATTTTCGACACTAGCTTTTCAGCTAGGTCGAATTCAGTCGTTGTCTGGAGGATAATTCTAGAGGTCGGCTGCTCTGATCGGTAGTTTTCCGTGGTTTCTCCGATCAACACCAGGCGAATGCCGGAGCAAGTACCCTATCAAACGGGCCACGGGCCGCGCGCGATCTGTCCTTCCTCTTCCTTGTCATATCCTCTCCCCTTACACACACACACACACACACACACACACACCAATATTTACTACACTACCACGTATTCCGGGAGGCCGGTCGGGAGCTTAGAGCTTGTCCCGGCTGGGGCGGTGCCCCGCTGGTGGGAGAGTCCTGGTTTGGGGGAAACCCCCATTAGCCGACGGTAGGTCGGCGCCGGATCTCGTCATCCAGCGGGGGAAGATCACCGCCATCTCCGAGAAAAAACATACACTACACTAACGGGACTAATGACCAAAGCAGTTGACGCGCCCGGAAACGCGAAAAAATAAATCAATCAATCGAAGGCATTATGAGGAATTTCCAGTATATTATCATTGGTTTTAGGTAGATTGGTGGCTTCTAACATACCCACAATACCGCTTAGTTCGACTGGATATGAAATATCGGCACCGGTGGCGCAAAGGAATGCGCTACTCTCTCTATCAAGGGTCTCTAGTCTTTGAAGTACGTAGATCGGTGAACATTTACTGCGATTTATTCAGAGCTGCCTCCAACAGGTCATCAACTGTTACGGTGCCATCCAATCGGGAGCTTACACACTACAGTGACGTCACTATGGTGGCGTTCAACTTTCCGATTGGATGACACCGTAACAGCTGATTTACATCAAAGACAGCTCTAAATAAACCAAGTGTAGAGCTCACGTTGGGTTAATGCTTATGTAGACAACGAACTTGTTGAGGGCTCCCGCTGCATAGGAGATCATAGTAACATGCATAGAAGACCATACCGTAAACAAAATTCCGTAGTTATTCGTAAACATTCAGAGTACATACATAGAAAATGAAACTCTTAACATCATAGGCATAGCTCTAGGTTCTCATTTAATAATCAGGAAATGAACACATACTGTATTACAACGCACAACAAATATGAAACCTCTCCACGTACTGAGTCAACCTTTATCGATATTGCGACGCTGTTATCTTGTGCGATATATTGTCCTCCAATGTCAGATTTATCAGTGTAATCCATAATATTCCAAAATCTGTTAGATAATATAAGTGATCAAAAACTTGCAGATGTTCCAATATAATATTGTAGGGTTAAGCATATACTATATTACTTTACACCTAAACTATTTCTTGTCTGCTCCAAACAAAGTCTCCAAACTCCAAATATGAAAAAATTGATTAAAAGTCAACATTCGCCTCAAGTACATGAGCGTCAATTTACAGCTATGTATCTACAATTAAGAAAAAATATGAAACTACCAATTTTACTGCATTTGAAAACGTTTTAATGTTTTCCATGATCCTAATTTCGCCTCGAAGATTTCAAGGAGTGGGAACTGCAAAGACGTTCTAATACGTACCAACTGATCTTTACATCATACACATTATGTACGAAATTTCATTAACAAAAATACATTTTCATTACGAAGTACAATTGCGAAGGTTTTACTTAATTCCCGAAGATTTCGTTTATAACCGGACAAAGCGGCAATCACTGAAACATGGCGTTCATCTTATCCACATTTCTCCCTTCTTTTATGTGTTGGAAACGATTCTTGACAAATAAAGCAGTACACATTCGAAGAATGGCAACCGTAACAAGTATCGCTGGTTCTTGTCGCTGGTCAAGTAGCACTGCTCAGGATGATTGGAACGGAATTTCACTATCTTTATTATTTATTTTCTTTTTCATTTTATTAAAATCAAGTACATTCGCTCATCATAATAGCATACCAGTATGTAGAACGTGCAAACTATTATTTATCGGAATCCACATTGGGAATTCCAAACGTATTCCGTTTTGAGAACATAATCAAAGAGTAAAAAGGAGTGAAACTTTTTCTTGTGTATACACGAGGAGAAAACAACAGCAAATTTAGGTCAACTACAACTACTCTCCGAAAGAAAGAAATAAGTAATAAAGTAAGTAATTTTAAATAAGTCCAGATGCATAAGATGAACAAAAATACATATTTTTTATACCACAATAATTTCTAACTTCTTAAATTTTTTTTTCACACGAAAAACAAAGTCCTATGCATTTCCTTGACCGCATCCCGTGCGAACACTACTGTTTTCAGTAGCTAAATAGCGAGGAAACAACAGGTTCGCGTGACAGCTATCAAGCGCCGATTCAGAAGTGAGAATTCGATGGGGAACAGAATAAGGCGAGATGTTATATGAAAAAGTACTCATAGACATTTAACGAAATAATATAGAGATTTTGCTTAATCTTTTCGCTGAATTTTCATATTGATATTATGTATAAAACCTTGCATAATGCATTTTTACTGTGGCGTATGCCAAGAATTAAGGATGTAAAATTACGGAGTAAACACGGTTCATTAAAATCTAAACAACAATATTCGCATGTATCTAAATGCAACTCCAAGCTACAAAAATATAATAAAACAAATTTAGAACAATTGGATTTTTATCACAATCAGACACGTGTACTTTGAGTGTATGACCAAAGAAAGTCCTACTTGCAATTTATGCCCGTTCGAATATTTCTGCAAACTCTGCTGTTGATGCAGAATCAACTTCTTTGCCCACCCCTGTCTTTGGACAAATGAACATCACCACCAGTTGGTTCTTTTCTGCTCGCAGTTACCCCATCGTCGTGCCTGCAGGTGCTCTGCGACCAAGGGTGTCCAAACTGTTACAGCATCCACACGTGCAACTCACCTAATTACGTCAACTGAGTTGTTTAAATCGTGAAAATGAGAAATAGTTCTGTCCATCTTGAAAACAGAAACAAATTAATGACATTGCGAATGAATCCAATCTACTTTTTCTCTAATAATTAATATTTAAAAAATTAAACGAGTATACGAAAATAAGTATCTTGAAATAATAAGGCTTTCTGAGGCGAAATAATGAAGACGAAAATCTAAACGAGAAAGAATCACAATTTTTCATCTTCCTCTACATCCCCCATGTTCGCTAGGCATCAAAGGAGGATCAATTCAACACCCCATTATCGATAAATTACAAATGATATCAGAACAAAATATCTTCCCCAAGCTACAGTTGATTCCTCCTGGCACTATGATCCTGCCGGGTGCTTGAGATGTGATTCCGTGCAGATGCTACATTTTCACGCCAAACTTTTTTGTATTCCTTGCCTCTAACGAGGTCCCTTCTGAGGATGGTTTGGAGACCCCTGGCGCAAGGGCCCTAATTAGCGGCTGACGAGGGCTCGCGCCGCCGCAAGGGCGATGCGGGCGGGCGAAGGGGAGGACGAAAGGGAGTGAGGGACAAGGCGAAGGGCAGAAGTCGCGGCAGCAAGGCTTTGCATCCGAGAGGATGGGCGTGAGCCACCGCGACGGGCACAGCGGGAAGAAGTCGGGGAAAGCTATGGCAGCGGGCCAGCCACCATACGAACAATGGGGTGTGCAATGGGATTGGCGACAGTAATGATGGTAAGGGAGGTGGCAGTCGAGACGGTGGCATTAAGAGCGGAATATTCCAAAGGATGAGGACAGTAGTAACAATTGAATTACTTTTTCCTTTGACTTTTTTCAGCGGACAGCCGGTAACCCTTTACGTCCCAAGGGGACGCATCTTCAACCATACACTAGACACCACCGAGAGCGGTGGCTCAGTGCATCAACTGATGTCACTGGAGTGCCTCTGACAGGGAGGTTCTAGGTTACACTCCACACGGCGGCAGGATTTTCGACACTAGCTTGTGAGCTAGGTCGAATTCAGTCGCTTTCTGGAGGAGAATTCTAGCGGCAGGCTGCTCTGATCAATAGTTTTCCATGGCTTCTCCGATCAACACCAGAATGTCGAATGCCGGAGCAGTACCCTCACAAACGGGTCACGGACCGCGCGCGATCTTTCCTTCCTCTTCCTTGTCCTATCCTCACACACTTACTAACACGTACTACACTACCACACATGCCGGGAGACCGGTCGGGGACTTCGAACTTGTCCTGGCTGGGGTGGTGCCCCGCTGGTGGGGAACACCTGCTTGAGAAAAACTCAGTGACCCAACGGTAGGTCGGCGCCGGATCTGACCATCCAGAGGGGGAAGACTACCGCCAACTACCGAGCAAAAAAACACGCACTACACTTACGGGACTAACGACCACAGTAGCTGACGCGCCCGGCATCACTAACAATCAAATCAATCAGCCACTCGTAGTAAGGTGATTACGAATCCGCCCACTGTTGGCGAGGGACGCGCCGAGGGCGATGACGGGCGACGGGACCCGGGGCGCTCAGCGCGCCGCCCGCCCGGCGCCGCCCAGATTTCGGGAAGCCGCTTCTAATTGATGTGGGCGACGTGCTCGGAGCGGCTTTGCGCGCGTGTCGCGCCGCGCGCCAGTAATTTGACGACGCACTTCTCCCGGAGGCGCGGATAAATTCCGGCTTCGCAAGCCGCCTAGCACGAGCTGCGCCGTCACAGCCGTTCGCAGCGAACGCGAGTTCCGGGTCCGGAACATTCGAAATTATACGGTAGTTCTAAAACAAGAACTCTTAACCTATCGAATTCGCGTCGCAACCTTTCGTACTTGCAAAATAAAATGACACTTTTATCACTCGGATCAAAAATAACTATTTCATAAACAAATTGAGTCAGTAGAATTTATTAAAACAATATTTCGCTCTAAACATTTACCCATTAAATTGATATCTTTATTTATACATTGTGTTCACAATAAAAAAAAAGAATACAAATAAAAATGTGTAAATACAAGACCATTCTGGAATTTCAATTGGACAATTGATTGTTACAAGCAGTTCTGCTTAAATATTCCACATTTATCTGTTATTGAGCTAACATATTCCGAGATTTTCAATAAAAAATAAAAGCCTGAAACCTGCATTAATCGATAGCTTCTAACAGGAAGAAATACAAGAACTTGGGTACTACGAAGAAAAAAATCATTGTATTTATTATTGGTTTTTATCGCAACCAATGTTTTTCTGAATGAAATTACATTTCACACATTAATATTGTCAGTGCTTATTTTTTATAAGTTGTTTTTCTGAATGAAATTACATTTCACACATTAATATTGTCAGTGCTTATTTTTTATAAGTTATAGGGTATTCTCTGACTGATTTGTCATCATCTAACACAACCGTATGAATGATGACATAATTTTATCAGGTACCTTCAAGTAAACAAATAATTCCGAGTACATATAGTATGTACTACAATTAATATTTTTAAAGAAGTACCTTGCAGATGAACTCCCTCCGAACGAATGTTAACGAAATATAAAATTATTTTCTCTCTGTTTCAAATAATGTCTTAGTTTTCTGAATTTTCGTCCTTCTGAAATGATCATTTTTTTTAAAAATCCCGAGCAACAAAATTATTATACATCCCAAGCGCTCCCCCAGACACTCAACACTGAATATTTTTTAACAGCACTTCATATTGAGATAGTACAGATTTTATCTTTTATTATGTGAGATGTAACCCATACATACGTCAGCATTTCCTCTTGTACTCAAAACTGTCTCTGTTTTATCGTACTTCATTCCCAGAAATCGCGAATTTCTTCAGCAGAAAACTTTTTGGGAATGGGATTCAGTCCAAAACTCTTACAATAAAACACGTCGATCAGACTCCCCTTTCAGAGGAACGGATTTCAGCCGGGAATATCCTCTCTTCCTTTGAGACTTTCTCGGATTACTTTTTTGCGCTCCTCTCACAACTCTTCATTCTTGTTTTCTGTCTCCCAGAGTATTGATTCTGCTGTGTGCTGAGAATACTCGCGAGTCCTGCAAACAATATTGCTTCGCGTTGCAGCCGCTCGTCAAACGCGAATGGGTGCGCAGAGGATGACAGCTAATCTGAATTCAATTACGAGATACCTGCGCGGAATAAAATCGTGGCCAATAAAAGAGTGCTTTTGGAGCAGAGACGAAAAATGCTGTCGTAGGAATCTTAAATCTTTTAGTGCGCTTTTTTTTGTGGAAGTACCAACATAATTATAAACCTTACGGATGAAAGAACTATTCAATTCAATTGTGATAACAGAAATACTTTCTTTTACTTTTATTGCAAAAGTATTGAAGTCTAAATACACATTTATTTTAATCCTCCTTCCCATTTAAGAAAACATTTTGAAAGAAGATTACACACCACGTAACATAGACTATACAAAACGTTGTACAAAGCGTATTGACACGCCTACAAAAAAATGAAATATGTTATGATAATTATTAAAAATAAATAAATTGCATAATAAATAAATAAAGTTATAATGTACTATACGTAAGATTCAAAATATATCACACAAAAATTCAAATGTTAACTTGAAAGCTAAAATCACATGAACCATTTTATGGAGCAATGATAACGTTGTGATACTTATTTCGACTACTAAGTTCCCGATGGTCACACTTTATTGGAAGCAATCCACTAAATTAAATCTCCAGGAGCATCAGCGAAATTTATACATAACATTATTTCGTTTACATTTTTTTGTATACACAAATAATAAACATGGGACCAAAATCCACGAAATTTACGTGTTGCTAACAACAATATTTCTTCACAGATATTAAATTTTATAAATAAGATCAGGGGTTAACTGAAATATACTCTAGGGAAAACGCAGTGGTATCAAAAATAATCTACCATATTGTAATTCAGGTCAGCCCTAATACAAACTACGACAAAACTGCTGCAGAACTGTTACAAACATTCTAAAATGCAGGTTAAACGTCTTAATTTAGCAACTGCATGTTAACGAACGCTCCCACACTGGCACACACCGGACCCTTTAAAAATCCAAGTGTCTCCCCAGAGGTCACCGACGTTCCACTGCCCAGCAGGGACCCTGAGTATCCCTCCACTCTTTGTGAAGCCGGAATGGCCTATCTCGCCATTTTCTCAGAAACTATTTAATTAACAGACTTAAAATGTTCTGTGAGTGAAGATTCACTATTTATATGTATTTTAGCGAAGCCTGTTTTTAAAAAATATTACTAGTTTTTAAAATATAATTATTTGTCTAATGTAATTGGTTTTGTTGTTAAAATACTAACATTTATAAGAATACTGTATATAACCTTTTATAAATATGCCCCGTTAAAGTAATTTATTTATGACTTTTATTCAATATTATAAATTATAAATTAATATTATAAATATATATAATAAATAAAAAATATTATAAATTAATAAATACGCCCCGTTAATAAACTAATGTGCTACATGAACTGTTAAAATTTGAGCATTCTTCTATTAATAGTTTTTGAGAACATGTTTCCTACAGATGAATATTTTAAACTTTCGGGAAATGTCTCCTTAAGTTTTCAGCATATTCCCGGTCCATACGCTGAGCAAAGATAAACACGCTGATATTTTGACGCTATTCAACCCTCAATTATTACCATAAACGGTGTGTCCAACACTAGAAAGCAAAGCACTATTTCTCACAACGAAAGCAGAAAGAAACGTTCAAGCAACACCCACGATGTGTCAAAACGGCCACGCCCCCTAATACGCCACACACACTTCAAAAAAAACAAAATAGATGGCACATTACAAGTAAAATGAAATTTGGCTTATTCAACACATAAATCTATAGATTAATTAATTATTTTAAAAAAATTTAATGACATTTTCATCTTTTTTTGCACATTCTGACTCGATTGATTGATTGATTCTTTTCGTGTTTCCGGGCGCGTCAACTGCTTTGGTCATTGGTCCCGTTAGTGTAGTGCAATTTTTTTCTCGGGAGATGGCGGTGATCTCCCCCCGATGGATGGCGGGATCCGGCGCCGACCTACCGTCGGCTAGTGGGATTTCACCCTAACCAGGACTCTCCCACCAACGGGGCACCGACCCGAGCCGGGTCAAGCTCTAAGCTCCCGACCGGTCTCCAGGAATATGTGGAAGTGTAATGCATGTTAGTATAAGTGAATGTGTTAGGGGACAGGAAAGGACAAGGAAGAGGAAGGACAGATCGCGCGCGGTCCGTGGCCCGTTTGGTAGGCTACTGCTCCGGCATTCGCCCGGTGTTGATCGGAGAAACCACGGAAAACTACCGATCAGAGCAGCCGGCCGCTAGAATTCTCCTCCAGACCGAGACTGAATTCAACTTAGCTGAAAAGCTAGTGTCGAAAATCCTGCCACCGTCAGGACTGGAACCTAGGACCTCCCGGTCAGAGGCACTGCAGTGACATCAGTTGATGCACTGAGCTACCGCTCCCGGTTTCTGACTCGACTTAGACGCCTTAATTTAAACTTAACATTTTAAAGAAAGCTCCCACGGACCCTTTAAAAATCCGAGTGCCTTCCCATCGCCGCCCGCGGTCACGGCCACTCCACTGCCCGGAAGGCACCGCGAGCATCCCTCCGCTCTTTGTGAATCCGTGAAAGGAGCTCTTTAGCGCTCGAGTGCAGGACCTGGCGGCGCGGAGGCCTCGCAGCTGCAGGAGGCGGTGCACGGACGGGGCAGCTGCACGGGGGCCGTGGCCGCCCGCGCCCCGACCTCACAGAGGACCAGGCTGCAGCTGCGCCCTTCCGCCTTCGGCCCGGCCACGCGCCGCGGAACAAACAACCATTCGACGTTTATGGCGGAGCTGCCACGGCTGAAGTTCGACATGGAGCTAATGTTAGGAGTAGCCGGTTTATTCGTACATTCGCCGCACGGTGTATTGAAGGATTCTCCTAAGGATCAGCCAAAGTGACAGTTCGCGTAACAAGTGTACATCGCATGTCATTCAGAGAAGTATCCCTCCGCCGCGACAGCTGTTCAGCCACGCCCCTTCGTAAAGTGAGAATGGCTCTTGTGAAAACATCCCTATGCAGAAGTCTAAGAGTTTCGCTCTAGGTATATGCACGTACGCGAGTCCGGGAAATATTTAAATTTAATTACGTACGTGGGAAATCTCTTAACATGCTCTCATAATCAGTAAAAGAAACTGCAACGAATGTAAATAGAAAGAAAAATGATTTTTAAGCCGGAAACACGTGCACCTGTACGCATCTCGCATTCGTCTCGGTTTTAAAATAAACAAATATTTATCACACAAAAAGTAAATGTAATGTTTACAGAAAAAAATAATTTTTACAGAAGAGCACATAACACTGCACTTCCTAATTTGAATTGTTTCTCGCGGCGCACTATATTTTTATCGGACGAGGACATCACAAAAGGAAGCGTCGAAGCCATTTACAAGTTGGCCAACTGCAAACGAACGAATGCAGGAAGGGAGTCTAATGTGCTCGAGGGCACAACGATCACAGAACCTTCAGTTATGTTGCCAGCACTAGCTGTCACTCTGGCTCATCCTTAGGAGAATCGTTCTATAGTTACAATGGTATGAATGACGATGAACGGGAGAGGTGGCTCAGGGCATCAACTGAAGTCACTGTAGTGTCTCTGACCGGGAAGGCCTAAGATCGAGTCCCGACGCTGGCAGGGTTTTCGACACTAGCTTGTCACCTAGGTCGAATACAGTCGCTGTCTGGAGGAGAATTCTAGCGTCCGGCTCCTCTGATGGGTAGTTTTCCGTGTTTTCTCCGGTCAGCATCAGACGAATGCCGGAGCAGTCTGATCTTACAAATGGGTCACGAACCGCGCGCGATAGTTTCTTCTTCCATATTGTATCCTCATACACATACAATAACATGCACTACACTACCACACGTGCTGGGAGACCGGTCGGCAGCTTAGAACTTGTCCCGGCTGGGACGGTGCCTTGCTAGTGAGATACCTGGTAGGAGAAAACCCCGCGGCGGTAGGTCTGCGCCGGATCTCCCCATCCAACGGGAGAACGTAACCGCCACCTCCCGAAGAAAACATGCTTTACACTTACGGAACTAATGACCTTAGAAGTTGACGCGCCCGGAATCACTAACAACCAACGAACGATGAACGGATCAATTTGGACTTCGTCCGGGTAATGTTTGTATTAGCGACAAATGGCTAAGATTATTGTCCAAGTCTTGTGCGTTCGCAAGAAGAATTTTGGGATGAAAATTGAAATTATGCATTGTACACACTCAAGGTTGTTGTATATCTAGTAGCCGAAGCCTCTTTGCCCTCGTTGCGTTCACAGAGTTTGTGTAAGTTGAGGTTAGGTCAGGCGTGGCATCATGTAAATAGAAATGTACGAGAGACACATTGGAACATGAAACTAAACCTTCTCTTTCACTAACACTGGGTATTTCCCATCAGCAAATTCATCGCCGATTGTCAACCCAAGGTTCAGGCTACTCCTCGTCACTCTATTTCTAGTTCTCCTACCCTAACCTCCTCGTGTTCACTATGACAAGTTCGTCCGGCTAAAGAGCAAAGCTTACTTCAAGCTATTCCTTCTTCGCACTTTATCTATATATTTTGGATAATGTGTACATTAACAGGCTAATTCACAAGTTAGCCACATTCCTACTTGTGTTGGTACCAAAATTGAAAATGCTCATCAGGATATCCTACGTTTGAGAGATGAGCAGTAGACAAGATTTCAGATCACGAATATTAGATATCAACTATTAGTAATGACACTGGTGAATCAGTTACACCGTTGTACCGAAACAAATCTGCGGAATTTTTTTTCCCTCAACAACAAAAGTATTCATAGTTTGCTAAAATCTTGATAACATTTTAACGGCTTTCCCTTTTCCCATTTTGATACTTCACATGACCTTTCTCAGGTGGATTTGAGGACACAAGTACTTCACTTTCCTGTGAGTTCAGTGAAGAACTTATACTTTTATGAAAAATAAATATGAATTATACATATATACAATTTCTTCAAAAATATTCTGTAAAGACGAACAGTCAAATAAAGGGCATATTACTTTATTTATTTCAATTCCACAAAAATTATCGATATTGGAGGAACAAATATTTTCTATTCTAAAATATTTTCAAATTAATCCTTTTTTCTGTACATTTCAAATATCGAATATAAATAAGGTCCGTACCATGCGTAATCATAACTACAAAATGTCATTTAGCGAGGGGAAAATGAAAGTAAACCGCAGAGTAAAAACGTCTTTATTTACAGCTTAGCAGGTTCACTTCTACTGGCTAGTAAACACAACAATCATATAATGTTTACACGGTTAATAAGAGGACATTTTTACAGTTCACGAAATATACAACTGAACACATCTAAAACAATGTATAGATTGCATTACATTAACCTTTTCATAATTCAAAACCAGGATATGATAATAACTGATAGGATATGATAAGAACTGCACTGGAACGAAATGTATTCATGTATGTATTGAAGAATCCAGGAGCTTATTATTATATGAATTCAATTTAAATTATCAAAAGCTCCGGGTCGTTTAATGTGGAGCAGATTGAAGACACAATATCAGAGAAGATTAAAGGTTCGTGAAAGGCGATCAAGTAAAAAACTGCAAAATATAAAACAAGCATATAATATAAATATAGTGATGTATTAAACGTGCTCAGTGAGAGAAGTAATGAACAACAAACTCGAAGAACACGAAGAATAAAGGGATTAGGTATATTTAAACAAGTAATTCACCAGTCCATTGTTGTTATAAGAATTTTGGTAAGTAGGAAGAGGTAAAGAGGAAAATGTAACTTATGTTACGAGAAATTGTCGCTTTGAAAAAATTAAGCGATTCTGTGAGAGTATCCAAATGTGTGTGTATGTGCATGTTAGTGTTACATAAAGGACTGCCGCAAACGCACAAAACAAATTGTTTTACTCCTTAAAGAATATCTTCAATCAGACAGTTAAAACGTAAATTTCGGCGTGCACAACAACTTTACGAACGATTATTTCTTTTATAATAAAGCTACCGTTACCAATATCGACATGCAAGCATTTCAGTACAAAGAATGCATGTCTGTTTCTTTTTCGTAGCAATTCAATGACCTCGCTCCCCTCTCGCTTTTTACAGCCAGCTGTTTCATCTGCATCCAGTACAACACAACACTTCCGTCAGTCACGACCCTCGCTTGCTATTGAAGACTATTGAGGCGCATCCTATTCAAAAGAAAACGCAGCGACCCAAATTCGTAGAGGCTGCAGCAAGGGATGTCGAGTTCTGGTACAAGGCTACGGGAAAATAAAACCTGTGGATCCATTCTAATGAATAGAAAACCTAAACACAAAATAATTCGTAGTAAATGACTTCAGAAATCAAAAATAATTATTACATATTTAATTAATCTCTTCTTAATCTAAGTCTTTTTTAAAGACACGCCCATTAATTCATTTATCTAAGTAAAATAATATTGTCGAGGAAAAAGATGTGCATGAAATATGTCCTTTTTCTGTGGTATTACGTAAGTCAAGCTCTAATTACACGAATTGACGTGTGCTTGGACGTCATATTTCTGATCTCATTCAGTTCATCCTATTTAGGCAGATGTACCGAAATGAAGTAATGAGAGATATAACCTACATTAATTAACGCATTCCAAACCTTACTTCTGAACTTGTGTTGCAACTAGAGGGGTCACAGAATGAACTTCGTTATTACTCAAACGCCTCATGTGCAATGCTGAATTTGGTACCTATCGCACATGGTGTTGTGCGTTAACGCCATCTTCACACGCGACAAATGTGTGATTAAATAGTAACTTCTTTCCATCACATAATGCTACCAACGAAGGCGTGCAGGTAGTACGGTTGCAAAGATGTAGAAGCTATATACGCATAAAAAGTTTGCAAAAGTCCTCATATGCAACATTACTTTGCTGTATACAGAACGCCCGAATTTGAAGACGTTGCACATCAATTTCAATTAATTTCACTGGAAATTTTCATTGTTTGAAAAGGTCCTAAAAATATTTTACCATTTATTTCGTGATAGTCCAATAGTCCAATTAATCCATTAACTTTCTGTCCCGGTCTTGGCTTTGCTTTGTCTAAGCATTCCGGATCCCAAAAATAAGGCAGGAGGGAAGCGAATTGGCCACCCCTGCCCCGGCGGGCGCAGCTTCCGGGCCAAATCGGGCGGCGCGTGGCGCGCGGAGGGCGAGGGGCGGGGCTGGGGCTGGGGGTGAGGCGGCCTAGTGACTCAGAGCGCCCGCACCCTTATACGCACACACGCGGCCAGTGACTGCGTCTAGCCGTCGCGGGTGGGCGGGGCCAGAGTCCAATGCGGGCGCGCGCGGCGTGATTCAGCGCCGACCCCTGGGAGGTTTGCCGCCTTCTCGCCAGGGGCGTAGCTGGTGCAACTGGTGCGCGGCACCGGGGCCCCCGAAGTCAAGGGTCCCGATTGAGGTCACCCGCTGACCCCTAAAGAAGGTTGGCAATGGAAATGAGGGACCTCATTTGGACTTTCTGCACCGTGGTTCCCGAAGTCAATGGTCCAGATTGAGATCACCCCCTGGTCCCCAATGAGGATGGCAATGGCATTGAGGGGCTCTATTTGGACTTTCTGCACAGTGGTCCCCGAAGTCAATGGTCCCGATTGAGATCACCTCCTGGTCCCCAATGAGGGTGGCAATGGCATTGAGGGGCTCCATTTGGACTTTCTGCACCGGGGCCCCCGAAGTCAATGGTCCCGATTGAGATCACCCCCTGGCCCCCATGAGGTTGGCAATGACATTGAGGAGCCCTATTTGAACATTCTGCACCGGGGCACCTGAAGTCAAAGGTCCCGATTGAGGTCACCCAATGAAGACGGCAATGATAATGAGGGTCCCGATTTGAACATCTTGCACTGGAGCCCCAGAGTACGTAGATACGCCTCTGCATCTTGCCGTAGGTCGCCCGCAGTCAGGGGCGGATCGAGGAAGTAATTTATGGGGAAGGAGATATCATTTTAAACCCGCATAAATATTTTTGAAATATTTTTAAATTACTTCAATTTTTTTAAAATATACGATATATGCACAATGGGAATATAGTTTTAGCTGTGTTGAGATTTATCTATGATAATTATTTTGAATAAATTGTGTAAAATTACAAAACACTGTTGGTTTGGGAAGGAGGAGCATGGTCTGTACGTCTCTCCCCATTGGATCCGCCACTGCACTCAATAGCCCGCCGAGATCAGCAACCGATTGTTTTCGACAGTCTAAAACAGTTTCGCATCACTCTGCGAAATGCATTCTTCCACCAACCAGATGACCTGGAGCGCAAGCTGCATCGACCTCTGAAATATCAGTTCAGTGAATGTCTTAACATCCTATTCTTTCCTGGACGAATATCGAACGTCATCTTCAACAACAATAAGTAGAGACCGGACAAATATGTAGTATGAAATCTGAAAATATGTACATAAATATGTAATGAAAACAGTAAGAATATTTAATAAATATGTAAAATCGGATATAATATGTAATATCAAAATACCCTAATTATAAAACACATTTATGTAATACGAAATTACATTTATAAGAATATTCCTAAACAAATTTTAAGAATAATAGAAACGATTTAAAAATTATTTGTAGAGCTTAAGGTGATGCACACTTTGCACCATACTACTTTCCCGTCAATAGTAAAAGCCTTATCTATTATTACCAGGACCGTAGCAGACAGACTAGACACAACACAACCCCTCGTATAAACTGGCGATATCCACGACCAGCAAACAATCACGACAGCGTGAAGCATTCTCATCGAATTGTCACTCGCTGACGATCGCCTCGGAAATTAAGTGGGAAATTAAGGTTAAAAGACACGAAACGCAGCTTCAATGACACTTTCCACACCTAAAGGTGAAAATGTTCCCAGACACTGACGCGCACTTTCCGTGATTGAGACAAGTGAAGCAGGCATGCCGGACTGTAAGAATCAAACGTGTCTTAACGTAACGTACCTGGAGCTAACAGCACTCCGTAATTATGTAGGAAAAAATTTTGATTTTTTAAAAATATTTTTCATAAAAAACGTAATAAAATGAAAGAAAATTGATAGAAGAATAAATATTTTGTGAAAAAAGCAAAATATGTATTACATGTTATATAGTAATAAATATGTCAAATATGTAACGACAAAAATGGATATTGTACTATGACAGCGACGATTCTCCAAGATTTCAGTTTTGAAAACGGCAAGTAGAAAGACCAAAAAATATGTAATTACATAAAAATCCTGTCTCTAACAATAAGAGACATTACGTTTAGCAACAGTGAGTTTAAGACTCTGAGTCGGCATTTGAAATTTAGTACAAAAGGAGTTTCTGTCTCTTTAAAACGGAATTCCATATTTTTATTCCTAATATTGGGCCGTGAAAGCAACTTCTTGCGAAATACGGCTGTACATTAGTACCGCAAGAAATACAAGAAATTACCTTTGTTCAAATTTAAACCTTAGGTTCAACCAAATTCATGAAAAATGTCATGAGAAAATTAAATTTAATTATTGTTCTCATGATGCAGACGGTAATTGCAGTGTGCCTGAAATTATATTCATACTAAAATTCAACGACGATCAACTTTGTCTACCATGTACTTCCAGAGAAAGCAACGACCACTGAAAAGGATTTGTGATGACACCCAAGCTCACAACGCCTTTGCCAAGAAATACGACGGACGGGTTATGAAACAACGTTCTAGATACGTTATCTATTATGAGTGGCCTCCGCTGGCGTCAGCTGTCTCGTTCGGAGGTCTCAATGCACAAACACTCTTCTTTCTACACGCGGAAAAGAATCACCAACAACAAAATATGGTAGACACTTAGTACTGTTTTATTAACATTTTGTTCCAAAGATATGTTCATGGAAATAAATTTTCCGACTTTAATCAACCAAACGCACATTGATTTTTTACAGGAATTAACTTCAAGTGAATTCTTCCGTGAACTTCGAAAATTGGAATTGTCAACCCCAAAAAGAATAATTAACAAAGAATAATTTCTACTGTTTTCCTAATATTGCTTTCATTGCCATCAAAGAATAATTACCTATAATTTAGAATGGTTTATTATATTTTATACGAAATTTTTATAAATTTAATCTGACTGAGCAATTGAAGAACAATTTTTCAAGAGTTTGAATTTTTTGGACTTACTATTGAGATTTTGTTATTGAACGTTTCTTTACAAACAATATTATACCTTTATTTCTACAAGAATAACACAAATCTAACGAGAAAATCGAACATCATATTTTTGTCTTGTGACGAATCTCATTTCTTCCCCAAATTTTGCACTTCTTTATTGAATACAATATTACAACCTCAATGCTCCGCACATAGATCGGGTGAGTATTTTATAATACATTTTGTCTTGACAGTTACAATAATTCACGTGTTTCAGTAGGTCATAATAGTACACGCATGACCTTTTTTCTCGTGCGTGGTTAGAACTGCTTTAATTGAACTGAAACGCATGTGTGGTTTGCTTGCCATCCAAACTGCTGCATGTTCGTGCGCCCGAAGGCAGAACACATTATATGCAGTACCGTTGCTACCATTAGCTTTCACCGGTAGCGGTAGCTCAGTGCATCAACTGATGTCACTGCAGCGCCTCTGACCGGGAGGTCCTAGGTTTGAGTTCTGACGGCGGCAGGATTTTCGACATTAGCTTTTCAGCTAGGTCGAATTCAGTCGCTGTCTGGAGGAGAATTCTAGCGGCCGACTGCTCTGATCGGTAGTTTTCCGTGGTTTCTCCGATCAACACCAGGCGAATGCCGGAGCAGTACCCTACCAAAAGGGCCACCGACCGCGCGCGATCTGTCCTTCCTCTTCCTTGTCCTATCCTCTCCCCTTACACACACACACACACACCAACATTTACTACACTACCACATATTCCGGGAGGCCGGTCGGGGGCTTAGAGCTTGTCCCGGCTGGGGCGGTGCCCCGCTGGTGGGAGAATCCTGGTTAGGGGGAAACCCCACTAGCCGACGGTAGGTCGGCGCCGGATCTCGCCATCCAGCGGGGGAAAATCACCGCGCACCTCCCGAGAAAAAAAACATGCACTACACTAACGGGACTAATGACCAAAGCAGTTAACGTGCCCGTAAACATGAAAAAATCAAATCAAACCGAAGGCAGAACACATTACATACAGTACCGTTGCTACCATTAGCTTTCCGTGGTGCAACCTTGCGTAAATAGATTCCTCCCGAAGTCCGCCTCGCGTGCTCGGTAGCACTTGTTCCAGCCACGTTATCTGCCGCTCCATCTGAGCCGCTCACTGATCGCAATCTGGGTCTGGCGCCTCATTCTCTCCGCCGCCGCAACCACCGGCTGCAATTCACACGAGCGGTTACACCCAATCGCCGCGCGCCATGGAATCACGTAAGCGTTCCGGAAAAATACCGCCCGCCCTGCGAAAATTAAAGCCTCTTTACCAGCGGTGTGTCTGAAAGTGAATGGTAAAAAGAAAATAACTTTTCACAAACTTTTCGGTGTTAATTCATTATACTACACTATTTCTTCCTTTCGATGTAGTTCCTTTAAACTGCGGAATGACGTAACTTTTGCACAGTCACCACGACGTAATTTTCACGAAATTATAAAAGTTTTTCAATTTTTCACTACTTACGTTCTTTACTCAACTCTCTTTTCACAAGTTTATCATCGTGCAAGTTGAATTTTATCGGAGTGCAGTTCGTTATCTTTTGTATGGTACAATGTTTCCTCCCTCGATGCAATTTGAAATCATTGCACAGGACAAAACCTCTGGATTTCTCGTTTCCTTGGCAGACAACGACCACCTGAGCGGTTAACACTATCGTTCCGACCAAGAAGGCTACCGCGCAGTCAAAATGGCGCTAGTTTCCCGGAATAAATCTGAACTGATGATTAATTGTTATATTACCTACGGAATTGATGGAGGAAGGTGGTAAAAAAGTTCCTTTTCTGACAATTTTCGAGATTAGCGATAGAATACCACATGCCTCTGTAAAACCAGTGTAGTTGCGAGTTTGCAGCTAAAGGTTCTTAGTGCTGGAAGTACTAGTTTTAGATTTTCGCAGTTAGATACATAGATAGGTCAAAATATGTCACTGTCTGGATGAGAATTTTAGAGTCGGCTGCCCGTTCCACGACTTGAATAAATTCCAGGAGGATGCTGGAGCAGTTTCGGGCCATGAACAAAGCTCAACTCTATTCCCTAAAGCCAAACAATGACCTGATATCCCTTATGTTATTGAAAGTATGTCTAACGAATAACAGGAACACTAAAACCGAGATAGCACTGTGTAAAGGAAAATAATTTACCTTTCGAAAGACATTACTTTCGTAATATTCTTTTGATGAAATTAAAATTCTTCGAAATCACAAAATTCTTTCACTTTTCACCAACTTTCAACTGTACACGACTTCTTCACTCATGTTTCTATGTACAATACACTACGTACTATTCACCCAAAGTTTTTTACAAACAAAAGCCAAATTAATAGAATGTACAAAAATTTCAGAAAGTCATGGCCATTAGTGATTATTATGGTAGGAGAATTTGTTATCTTGACACTATTTTACGTCACTTGATGCAATTCGAAAGTACTTTATAGTACGGAATATGAATCGCCAAAACCGAAACAATTTAAACAAACCATCTGCCACTAAGAGTTTAAGAGAACACTACATAATAAACGGTTTCATCTCAAGGGTGTTTCATCTCACGAAAGAGAAGCAACTACATGTCGCGGTAAACATTTGACGGTAATCTCAGCGTTCGAAGTGTGAAAGCAATTATAGTTCACGAAAACTGCGAATAAATATTATGGCCACAACCAGCAACGCCCACTATTAGTTTATTAAAGGTCAAGGAAATGACACAATACAGAATGAGTAAACATCTTGTATGTGCACGTGAAACACATAAACATGTTAAAATTGAAATCGCTAAAATTGGGTTGGTTAATACGTCGAGAAAAAAGTATGAAAGAACTTATTTTGCGAGAAAAACTGAACGTAATATTTTATGCCGGTACCGCTAAACAGGGCCGACCTGGATGGCCGATATGGCTAAGAGCGAGTACCGACTCAGCGCTTCGGTCCGAAGGGTCGCGGATTCGAGTCCCGCCTTGGGTATGGTTGTTTGTCCATTGACTTTGTATATGTTGTCACGGAGGGCCTCGCGTTCTGCTTACCCGAGATCAGAGGAGTCCGCAAGTGTGTTGGTCTAGTGTATGGTCGAATACGCGTCCCATCGGGACGTAAAGGGTAACCGGCTGTTGGCTGGATAAAAGACCTAGGAAAAAAAACCGCTAAACAGACAGCCGGCATGAACAAATCCACGAGTCCAAATCCAAAATGCGCGTCGAATCGCATCGCTTCGCGTCGCTTCGCGACGCTTCGCGACGCGTCGCTTGGCGTCGCTTGGCGTCGCTTGGCGTCGCTTGGCGTCGCTTGGCGTCGCTTGGCGTCGCTTGGCGTCGCTTGGCGTCGCTTGGCGTCGCGTCGCGTCGCGTCGCGTCGCGTCGCGTCGCTTCACGTCGCGTCGCTTTGCATCGCTTCGCGTCACGTCGCTTCGCGTCGCTTCACGTCACGTCGCTTCGCGTCACGTCACGTCGCGTCGCGGGCGTCGCTCGCACGCCGAAGCACGCGTCGCCGCTAGAGTGCGGTTGCATCGCATAACTCACGTGGCCCAGTGATTCGCCGATGAACAGCCGCAGGCATGCCAACCCTCGGCGCGCGGAGCCGGGCCGCTTCTGACGCCCGCGCTGCCGCCCGGGCTGCTGCTATCTATTCCAGCTATCGGTCGCGATACGGCATTTCTTGCGCGGGACAAGCCCCCGCGATGCGAGAAAGATACTGTGGGAGCTTCCGGGAATAAAGGCCTTAGCGGAATGCGGCAGACGATGTTATTTTGTTTCCTCCCAAGTTCAAAGTATTAAATCCGCGCACGTTTTCTTGAGCTCTGGTTTCGCTAGATGCGAAAGAAGTGAGATGGTTGGTTATTTCGACGACAGGACTATTATATCAAATCTGTGGATCAGTTTACATGCAAAACAGTTTCTGTTACACAGGAGCGAACATTTCTAGCCATTAGATTTTGTTGACAACGCTCGTCTCTATAATTAATGCGTAATTCAACTAGTATTAATGAAGGAGCGGTGACAGGTATTCCCAGGCTCAAGAAAACATGCGTGTGCAATATCCAAAGGGCCCTTCCTTCTTGTCTGGGATTAACACAACCACGTGCCTTCAAAAAGCACATGTGACAATAGTCCTGAAAATAGTTAACGAAGTATTGTTTATGGCAGAGTTTCCTAAACGCTTTTCTTCATGAACCACTTTCCGATCTGATGAAGATTCACGAAATTCTCTTGTTCGTGATCATGAGCACGTAAGAAGGTAATACTTTTCGAATATGACATTAGAAAGTATCTCGTTATTAAGCTTTCCAGCTCAAATACGACAAACATGTTTAATGTCAAGGGTAGCAGAAGGCGAAAAACAAACTCGACATAAGCCATCGCAACAAAGAATGCGGCTCTTGTAACAGACCGAGGTGACAATATGGCTGTTGGAAGTCGCATCTTTCAGAGTGAACTGGTTATTTTCCGATAAAAATTAGGACACTGCTACTTGAAGATATTTAAACTAAAATTTCCCAGCTGCAAGAGCACTGACACTGTCAAGAAATACACGGCAAGTGTTCTTACGAAGTAGTCTGGCGGAACACTGTTTGGGAAACCCTGCTCACACAAGTACCATCAATGTTCCGATGGAAACAGCAAATATACAAAACGCAAAATACTGGCTAGCATGATCAATTTTTAAAACGTTTTCCATGAGTTAACTACGTCCACCTTTTTTATTCCCTCATTACTTGTCCATTTCCTTCGTGTTGTTAAAAAGGTCCATTATTGTTCAAGATTTGCACTTCATATATTCTGTAATTTAAATAGTTTTTTCAAGAAAATATTCAAATGTTATTTTACTAATAAGATTAAAGACGCTTATTAACGAAAAAATGTCATTATTTATTACATAACAGAAATACCTTTTTTTGTATACCAGCATTGTAAACGACTTTTCTGTTGCAAGAAATAGTATTTAAAAGGGCATTTTACGGCACAAATGATGACGTATTATGACATTTTAGGGCACGACTTATTGCGTCATTACCCATTCAGCCAATTGTAGCGAGAGAATCGTGGGGTGGTATCGGTCAACGGAACAGCCAACCACCGATTTCTCGCACAGATGTCACATACCCGAGACGTCACAAGACAGTTGCTTCGAAAAATTAAGTTTGATTATAAATTTTTATAATCAAATAGCATGTGCAACTCGTTTATAATGTTACTTTCTTACATTCGTACAAATTTGAAAACTAGTTCCTAACGTCATCGTTGTCAAAACATATACTCCTGTAATAAAGCTTAACATTATAAATTAATTGCGTAAATTACTATTATCTATTCTCTTGGGGGGGGGCTCCTGGCTATGACGTACGCGCTCCTTGCGGCGGCACTGCAAACTATTTGATCTGACGTATTCTCACTTTTATTTTATTTCGCGTTTTACTAAAATTTGTAATAAAATCAAATCAAATATTTCACAGGACATGACAACTTCTCGAGAAAGATACATCATGAGAAACGATCGGATTTCTAATATTTAAAGCTTAAATTCATTTTTCATCAACTTTCTTATTCTTAAATACCCATTAATTCCTATATCGTACGTCACATTACATCGATAATATTTATAATAATCTTTTTTTAATGTGAAGTTAGAAACACGCATCTTCGAATTTTATTGCAAAAATAATAAGAGAAGAATACAAGAAAAACAAGCACTATTGATACTACCTACAAAACGGGCTCGGATGACAATGCTATTCCCCACCTGTTTCCCTCCATCTCACAAACACGACTTCCCGTCAACCCCTCGAGGCAACGGCTAAAGAGGGCAGTCGCCGCGAGATTATCGACAAAATGGCGCAGGCACTTCCTCTGCGCGCGGTAATTATTATTCTCATTATTTGGGCCTTTCCTTCCGTCCGTCCGTCAGGAATTTTAATGCCCTCCGCTTCTTCCAGCCAACTTTTAATAACGCGTCCCGCAGCCGGACCATAATTGAGTGCGCGGGGCAGGAGGGGGGGGGGGCTGGGCGGAGACGACAGAACGAAGCCCGCGTAGTGCGCTTCCCGGGAGAGGACCCGGTCTTCCTGGAAATTTGGCAACGCTGACCCGACCTATTAAGTCTCTCGAAGAGCTTCGATGGAGCACTAATGCGCTTATCCTGCCTCTCTCGCTGCTCTCTAAGTAAAGGGCTCTTCGAGGAAGCACCGTCTGACAAGATGACACAGATGATCTGATTTCTTTAGAACGCTTTCGGAGGTGGTGATTTCAAGGTTGTACAAGAGGATACAGATATGAATGTGTAACTCGTACATCAGAAACAAATGTTTTGTTTCTGATATTGAATTACACATGTGGAATATTTATATATTACAAACCAAAACTATATCGATTCTTGTCTTGGCCTTGATCCCTCAGCAACGATGATACGATCGATGCAAATAAATCATAAACTATACTGACTTCCTGCTAAAAGTCCACATAAGTCACCAATTAAACTCGCCTTTAAAAAATAGATGAAAGCAGCAAAGGCTTGTGACAAGATTATCATGATCAGTGAAAACTAGACATTATAGTAGGAAATTGTGCAGAAAATTCTACAAACTAAGAAACTCTCTAAAACATTTGAGACGCAAGGACAAATAGCAGAACTCCTTGGCGGGGGTTACGGACGTTAAATAATTCCTGCTTTTCGACCTGTCGATTGGTGCGATATTTTGCTAGAACAGTAGTTGTAGTGGGCGACACGGAACATAGGACGCTCAGAGTCCATTTCGTAATCAGAAATCTGAAAGCTCAGACCCACGGAAGCACCGTTACAGCACACGTCCGTTAAGTTCAATTACCTAGTATCCCGTCTAATAATCACTGTGTATCCAAAATGGCTGCAGAATCTTATCTCACGAGGGAATGGATATGTGCACGTTATGGGCTCCAACTAGATCAGGAATCATGAAAGGCATTACGATGCCACATACAACAGTGTGCGGTCTCGGCAGCATTGCCACTAAATAGCCTCGATTAGGCCAGTTCTGGTGCAAGTTCTAAGTAAGTGCTTTCCCTTGATAGGTCGATTCTCCCTTCATGGCCGTAACAATTGAATTATTTCATTTTACTTGTTACCATGTCATTAGATCAACAACGCATTGGACTGCTAGAATGAAGAACTGCCATCTTATGGAAAAAGAAATCGATCAGTAGAATGGTAAAACAAAAACGTGACTTTTTACGAGTAGTACCCATTTAATCGTTGGGTATTTTCGAAGTTTCTTCCTTCAGAAATATCACACCAATGACACACCAAAATTCAAATTCTTAGCCGAGTTTTAAATGACCATTGCATAAAAAGTGCATTTTCATATTTTCGTCTTCCGAGTACGTAGTTTGGCACGACGTTCAAGCGCACTCATCGAATGGCTGTGGACAGAGGTAAGGCCTCATTCACAATGCAGGCTTAAACGTAACGTATTGCTGTAAACTAAACCGTAAAATTTACACGTAAAAACAAGCATTCAGAATGACGAACGTAAGCTGGAACGTAAGTTTTGCCTGAACCATTAAGAATTCAACGTGCTGAAACTTGATCGATTCGCTTCTAGCACAGAAGAAAGATCTTTCCACCGTAGTTTCTAGCTTTTTCTTCGACATTTCTATCGATTTGTCTTCATATACGCGAGTCGCTGTTGTAGTAGTGCTCGCATTTCCTTCATCGTATAAACAAGGATTCTCTTGTACCAAATCCCCGAGTAATTCGTCGAACATAATTAGTTTATTAGACATGTCAAATTAAAATCACAATAAAAATTGTCTAAATTCTTACTATGACTTCACTACACGCATCAAAAGTGTTCGCAAACTAGGTTTCTACATTACAATAACAAGATGACGTAACCACAAACTACCTCAACACAATCTGAAATCGACCTTCCCCTCCGCTCTCTGATTATTGTTCGGTAGAATGCTGACGTAAACTTAACGTAAAAGCTTGGAGCTTTTTTACGGACTTACGTCTACCGTTACGTCACGGCATTGTGAATAGTCTCGCTTAGTAACTCATTTGTAGGTTTTGCGGCCACGTTACGTTTACGTGTAAGTTTGTATTGTGAATGAGGCCTAAGTTTACGGACTTACGTCTACGGTTACGTCAAGGCATTGTGAATGGTCTCACTTAGTAACTAATTTGTAGGTTTTGCGGCTACTTTACGTTTACGTTTAGGTTTGTCTTGCGAATGAAGCCTAAGGGAGGAGACCGTGCTACACGGGCTGTGAGCCACTGTTCCCCAGCTAACGTTGCCAAAAGCTTCCATCGACCCCTTCAATGCCCCAGCCTCCCCCGCCGTCGCCATTCTCGACGCCTCAGTTTCCGTTAGCGCGACATTGCTTTCTCGGTCTCTAGGCGTCTGCAGCATCACAACACACCTTTTTCCTTTATTTTGTCTTCTCCCTCTTTTCTTTCTCTTCATTTTGTTCTTATTCTCCTTCGTTTAATTCTTTTTTTTCATTCTTCTCTCTCCTCGTCTGTTTCTAGTCTCGTCCTTCCTTTGCCCTGCTTCCTTCCCGCGTCGGCTGGGCTCGCCCCGAAGATCCGCGCCGTTCATTCTTAGGGACGTCACGTATTTCAGATGTTTTCATTTACATGACAATGGCAATACGCCGCCCGCAGCTCCGCGCCATGCAAATGCGCATTAGCCGGGATCGCGTTTCAACTTTTTCCTCGCTTCCGCGCCGCCCTCCACCCTCTGCCCTCCGCTGCGCTGCGCCGCTGTTCCGCCACCGCCCTTCAGAGGCGGGATGGTCCCTTCGCCAGGCGGCCTTGACGCTGCCTTCGCTGGGCCCAGCCGCCCCCGCCTCGCCCTTCGAGGGTCGCTGCCCCGATGACCTTTAAGGGTGACCACGGCTTTACAAAGGAGACTATTAACAGAGGGCCGGCGCATAACACTGGCTGGGCAGACACTGGTTTCTTAAATTAATTATTAAATGTGGAAACTTATTATCGCAGCACGTCCGCTTCCCATTTCCTACGGGATACAGAAATTCCTATGTTAAAGTTTTCCATTTGGTATTTGTATTTAGTCATTCTATCTCGCACAAAGGGCAATTGGCTTCGGCGCCATTAGATCCCGAGATTCATAATCGGACACCCAACCAGGAACCCGCGACGTCTCGTATTCGCTTAACCTCCGTGACTTCATGCAGTTAAAGAATTCGGCTAGCCGGTTTCGCGGTCGTGACCTTTCAGTAGAACCACTCCAACATTTGCCTGGAAGACCGAGAAAAATCACGAACACACCGGTCAGAAAAGCTGGCAAGGGGATTGAACCCGGGCCTGCTACGCTCCAAGTCACTTCGCTCGGTAATTTTTCCATGTAGTGCTCTATAAACAATTATCTGAGTAAAGTTTCAGGTCAAAAGTAGCTACCGGTAAGCCAACAATCTGTCCAACAAATTGTCGGGAGAAAGTGAATTATCAATATAATTCAAATTTCTTCGTAATGAAAATATATAGTCAAATGATATCGTTTATAATGATGAGAAGAAGATGAGAAATGATAATTTAGCGTCGTGTCGCTAAAACCAACGTGGGCACGCAGCGTGGTGCCCACCGGATGTAGAGACAATGGCAGAAGCTATGACGCACGGGTTTTTTCCGACGGGGTGTGCGGGCGTTAGGGGGGAGGCAATGGAGGCGGCGGGCAGCGTCGCGAGGTCTATTTAAGGGCTGTGGAACAATAGCTCTTCCTTCTTTGAGACAGCGGCATCGGCAGCGTAGGTCGTCAGTGAGAGGTGCGTGCGTGCACGCTGCGAAGGAACCGGCAGTTATTGTCGTGACTAGTGAGACATGTAGTCGGTCTCTGGGCAAGCGGGACTACGCACAGCGAAACATTAGGTAGTATGTTCGGTGTGGTAGCCGTTGTAAATATCTCTCCTAGCAGTGGGGCCTATTTAGTTAGTTAATTGTATACAGTGCATTGGTTATTTGTGACTACGGTCTTAATTGTAAATAAACCTGCTGTTATTACAACCCACTCTCGTGTGTGTACCGATTACACCCGTATGACGCCGCAATAAGTACAAATCGTTTATAATGAATATAGGGGACTGGCGGTTGTTGTGGTTGGTGTTTTCTTCGAATAGTATTATTCGTTATAGCGATTGATTCGCTACAAACAGTACACTACTATTCAGGTTACAACTCCTACTATTCAGGTTACGACTCCTTCAGAAACTCCTGCACTAAATTATACTAAGTTCATTTTGATGTATTCTTTTATTTTTTCTTAAATTCCACAAATGTAATTTTTTTAAAATGAAAATTGACATTTAGTTCGATATTTTACCCTTCTTTAATATTCTTAAAGTAATGTTTCAATTGTTGGCGTGACTGAAGACGTTGAATGTGATCGGCGACTTAAAATCTGGTCATGGTGGCGGCGGCGGCGTTTTTCTGTGAAATGCATGGACGGAGACGTTGAAGTGCAGATAATGAAACATGCCCGACGTTGACTGGTGCCAATTTGAAACAAGCCCTGGTACTTGGTACTTCCTTAAAATAATATTTACGGAATGAAACAAATGTTCTCCACAGAATTCATGAGTAGCCTATTCGATTTCTTCGCTCAATAATTGTAATTCCAGCCGTTGTGATTATGTAACCAAAGGTACCTGTGACACCTATCAATCACCGGCATTGTCGGTTCGGGCGATTTCGGGATAACTAAAGACAGATTTCCTTGTAAAGAACAGTCCTCGCCAAAATTTTGCGAGTTGAAATCACTTGAACGAATAGAAGAAGCCTCGATTACAGCAGTATCAAATCCAACAGCTGGATATGTCCATTCGAATTCGTTTTGATAACTTTTTTACATCATTTTTCTTTGTTTTTAGGGCATTTTTAAAACATTTTATGAGTATTTTATTGATCATTTTTGGCGATGTTTTAGGTCATCAAAATCCGTGATATGAAAATGATCAGCATAACGGTGGAACGTCACGGGAATTACCGGCTTCGTCGTTTCCGGGAGAGGTGAAGGCGAGGATGTTGGAGGTAGTATAGGGATTAGTGGTGTTGAAAACGGTGGTGGTGGTAATTGGTGCTGATGATAGGGTTAGTGGTGCTACTGGTGCTGACGGCAGTGATAATGGTGGTGGGTGGTTAACGTAATGGTAGTGGTGAGGGTCGCGGTGGCTGCGGCGGCGACGACGATGGTAGAGGCCGAGATTGCGGTATTACTCGCCCACGTTTTCTTGAGCCCTCGCTTCGCTTGTAGCGCGAGGAGTGGGGAGTTCGGTTATTTTGACAAGGAATGTTATATCAAATTTGTTTTTCGATGCAAAATAGCTTCTATTATATGGGATCGAACATATTTGGTTATCACATTTAGTCCACAATGCTCGTTGCTATCATTTATTCTCTTTTTTTATAATAGTAGTTGAAGAACAAAATTTAATGATGTATTACAGTAGATTGATCATTATGATGATGATGATGATGATGATCACTGCGTTTCTGAATCCTTTTCTGATGATTACCCATCTACAAAGCATTTTTATGTTCAAATGTGAAACTGACCTTTTTATCTCGAAAAAATTCTTTTTACGGTATAAAATTCTGCTCAACACCAGAAATAGTAATGGATTCGATCTTGAAACTTGCAGCATATTGTGCAATTAAATCCCAATCTACTTCTAAAATGTATTCACCCTTTAAATTTCAATGAAACTTAAAACTATTTTTCAAGTATAATTTTGAAAGAATAAAATATGGAATATTTTGCATATAAGATGTTTAAATACATACATACATACATACATACGTACATACATACATACGTACATACATACATACGTACATACATACATACATACGTATATACATACAGACATTTATTTGAACTGCAATTGGGTATGACCCGGTGGCAGTTAAAGTCTTGATTCAACTAATGTTGGCAAAGGAGTGGGGGTAGGTATTCCGAGGCTCAAGAAAACGTGCGCATATAATAGCGGCAGTAGCAGCGAACGGAGACTGGGTTGGGAGCGGAGCTGGCGATGGTCGCTGCGGCGGACCCACAAAAAGGCATCGCCCGCAGCGGGGCGGGTCCCAGCCGCCGCTCGCTGCATTCGAGTCGCTGTGCGCAGGAAGCAGATGAGACGAGCTATCGCGAGTGTCGAGTGCGCAGGATGTTGCAACTGCGAAACGGTTCTTCAAAATAGACTCAAACTACTTAATGGCCGGCAATATTAAAATAAAATACTCGTTATTACTTTCATCACAATTTCAGATGAGGTTATAAAAAAGTTGTACGAGTATATCTCGTGTACAACTTACGATTTTAAACTAATAACCTTTACACTTCGTGACAAGCGTTTATTATAAGATTCCATCCCTGACTTATTGAATTAAATTGCGAAGGCTGAATAATTTTCAATCTTGTAAATTGACATTTTCTCAGCGTTTCCCTTCTCTCCTGCCTTCTCTTTAATACAACTGACGCACTTTTTAGGTTGATGCCATTAAGGTATTAAACGCTCTTAACACATAACAATTCCACATCCTCAATTTCTCTATGGTTCCAGTAAGTTACCTGTATTACATTACTTACAGTATATGAAACCCGTCATTCTTTTCCGAAATTAATGAAATTGATATTTTGACTTGGCTAATATAACAAAACGTAAAGGGGCACTTTTAATATGGAATTTAAATGATTTGTTTTTCGAATTATTCAATTGGGGATCACATTAAGATATTACAAAACTTCCAAAATTAGTTCAATTTTCTTATTGATTAAAGGGTTTGATAATATTTGCTGTGGACCTTAGAACACTTTCATTCAAAACTATGCAATTCCGTTTCTACAGTGATTGTGAACTTGGGCTGCCGAGTACAGCTATCTCACTTTAGAAAATGTGTGACACGAAGTAACTGCGTATTTGTGGGAGGACAACTTAACAAAATTACGAGTATTACATGCGGTTCGGCGAAAAGCTTACGATTTCTCAGTGTCTAGCGATGAAACATATTTTATATTATACGCGCCTTTTCATTTGACACGATTCGCAAAAATACAAATCATGAAGACGATATTGATATAATAATTCACTGAAGAAACTAGCCTAAATTCAATTACGAATAAAATATAAAATAATAAAAATACAAACGAAATTAAATCACGGAAAACTGAATTTTAGCCCAGTTAATTATTAAACAACTGTTTTCAGATTCATTAACTATGGTAAGGACGATTTGCCTAGAACTAAACTGCTAAAATTATGAACTTCACTAAAGAGGGTTTCCTATATATATATATATATATATATATATATATATATATATATATATATATACAATATATATACACATATACATACATATACATACATATATATATGAACCCTCTTTAGTGAAGTTATCATTTATGTTATGTAATGAATATATCATTCATGTTAATCTGATTCTAATTTCAACGGAGGATTTTGTACATCCTTAAAGAAAGAGTGCACTGTCACGCAGGCCACATGGGCAATGCCCCTCCCCGCATCCACTTCGCGGTCGCGATCGCGGCGGCGGCGCGTCAGCGTCAGCTGCCGCGTGACGTCACAACGAGGTCACGTGACGTGCGGCGCGCGGTGCCGGCCCCGGGCATCGATTGGGCGCTCCGACGGCGAGCGGTGCGGCTCCCCGCGACACCCCGCCACATCCCGCCGAACACCGACCCGCTCCGCGCCAAGCCCCTTCTGCCTCACGTCTAGCACACCGCCACGCCCCTCTCCCGGACACTGGCATCGCTCCCGCCACCCTACTCGCTCCAGTGGCCCCGCGCCGATCTCCGCCGCTCCAGCCCGCAACTCAGCCCCGCTGCTCCCCCCCAGCCCTGCTCCCATTACCCTACTCTTGCCAGCCTCTCCATACCGCCCCGGTTGTGCCCCGCGGCCCCACTCCCGCCAACTCTGCTACCCAGCTGCTGCTGCTACCCAGCCATGCACCCGCCACCCAAATTGCACTAGCCGGCCCCGCTACCGCCCCGCGCCATTCCCCGCCGCCCAACCCCGCTGCAGCCAACCAGCCTCCCTCCACTCTATAAAGACCTGTGCTATCACCTCTGCCCAGCGCCATTCCCAAACCAATTCGCACCGCTCCCCGCCGCACCGTCCGGCCCCGTCCCCTGTCTCACCAAGTCCACGGGCCGTTCCTTCCCGCCTCGCTTCTCGTTACGTCCCACGCATTTTTTCACCCCTACCTCACCCCTCGCTCCTTTCCACCCCGCTCCACACCTTCCTGCTCCCATGCAGCGCCTCTGACCGAGAGGTCCTAGGTTCGAGTCCTGACGGCGGCAGATTTTCGACACTATCTTTTCAGCTAGATCGAATTCAGTCGCTATCTGGACGAGAATTCTAGCGGCCGGCTGCTCTGATCGGTAGTTTTCCGTGGTTTCTCCGATCAACACCAGGCGAATGCCGGAGCAGTACCCTATCAAACGGGCCACGAACCGCGCGCGAACTGTCTTCCTTGTCATATCCCCTCCCTTTATACACACACACTAACATGCACTACACTACCACATATTCCGGGAGACCGGTCGGGAGCTTAGAGCTTGTCCCGGCTGGGGCGGTGCCCCGTTGGTGGGAGAATCCTGGTTAGGGGGAAACCCCACTAGCCGACGGTAGGTCGGCGCCGGATCTCGCCATCCAGCCGGGGAAGATAACCGCCATCTACCGAGAAAAAAACATGCAATACACTAACGGGACTAATGACCAAAGCAGTTGACGTGCCCGGTAACACGAAAAAATCAATCAATCAAACCTTCCTGCTCCGACCAGCCCCACCTCCACCCCCCAGCCCACCGCGCCCGCGCCCGTGCCCCGACCGCACCTCTCCCGTCCGGCACACCGGTCACGGACGGACGGACGGACGGCGAGACCGCGGCGAGGCGGGGCAGAGCGGGCCCGGCCCGCCCGCCCGCTCGCTGCACTTGACATTTGCGCTGCCGCCGCTACAACTACTCCGTAACTACGCCTCATCTAGTGCGCTGACCTGCTTCGCCGCCAGCTGCACGTCGTCCTTCGCCGGCTCCCAGCTGGCGCGCGGCGGAGTTGGCCAACGAAATGTTGCGCGCACTCGTGCACCGGGTGCTGCTCACCGCTGCCGGTGCTCCGTTTGCCAAGTAATAGGGGGCTTGGCGGAAATGCTACGCTTCCACAAACAAAGTCCCTCCCCCTCATCAACATCAGACGTATGTTTAGCTTAACACGGAATACTGAAAGCTAAATTAATTTTTTATAACTAATACGGACATTGTGGTTATATTGGCTAGGAGCAAAATATAAACTTTATTATTCTGAACATTAAATTATACTTCTTGTTAAAGAGAAATTATTTAATGTATACCATATATATTGAATGTAAACCAATTTTGACGTTATATTTTTACGACAAACACTAAACAAACGAAAGTGTTTCACATTCACGTTTTTAAAAAGATACTTACGTTTGTATGTTTACCTTCTCATGCTACGACGTGGGATATAAATCGTTCACAAAACAGTTAACTTTCCCCAATAAAGATCCAGAAAATTGTATTGCTTTATATACGCTTTGTAATACTTGTGTGCAGGTACAGTCATAACATAACATATTTAATAATACTACTACAAATAATAATAATAATAATAATAATAATAATAATAATAATAATAATAATAATAAACACAGTGCATCTCTCCAATATAGTTTACTGATAAAAAATGGTACAATAATAATTTTAAGTTCATTTAAATACCGTGGATGCAATGTTTCACTTTTTCACTGATGATTTCAATGATGCACTTTTTCAGCTATCCCTGGTGTGCCATTCCTGAGCCCAAAGATGATTTGTCAGGTACGTACCTATAAACAAGAGAAAACCCAAAATGAAGCAAAAACAAAAATATCTCAAGTATAATGAAACACGAGCAGATATTTAAATAAACAGGGTCACTCTTCAGTCTTTCCACTAATCGGATTTGTATTCGTGGTGGCCTGGATTGGCATTCAATGATCATTGATCAATAAATAATAGTGTTGATTAACAGACTGTTTCTTCACCCTCGGGGATAGTAGGGGCATATAAGTTAATATTAAAATGATGAGAAAATGTAATCCAATCCGAAGTAAAATAATTTGGAGCGAGAAAATATATTAGTAATTACATAGGTTCCTTTGAGATACGATTCCATCCAATGGAGAGGAAAATGTTTCGCATCCACACAGAACATAGCTCTATTCGCATGCGCGGACACGGCGAGGTAATAATTAATTTCATCGACGTAACGATTACCCAACCGGAATGGTATTGCATTTCTGGCGAAATGATATTTGCGCCCGATGGATGAAATGAACGAAAATGGCGTCCGACATGTGCCAGCAAACTCACGTTTGGCCAATGCGCATAACCACTTAGTATCTTTAGCTTGGCGAACAATTGAATCGTTTATTTCAGAAACCCGTCAAACGCCAAATTTCTAATTTCGAGAAAACTGAGAAAAAGTACCCCCGTTCTTCTGATTTCAAACTATTTTTTAATATTAAAGCAGTTAATAAATGAATATTTTTCAGGTAAATATGCTCTAAGCGATGTGTCTATCCTGTTGGAACAATATTACACTGGTAAAGCGCATTTTAAATTTTGGCGTTTGACGGGTTTCTGAAATAAACAATTCATTGTCTTTCTAGACAAATGTAAAATCATTATAAAAATGTATATTTCCATATTGAAAATGTAGTAGTACTCTTAGGACTAATGGATTCTAATTATAAAATTTAGCAATCCGTTTAAAAGTACGACATGATGTGCGCATTCCGATTTAGTTTGAAAAAAGATATACCTTAGTTTATTGGCGAATTATTAATATTTTATCTTTTAAACTTCAATTTATATTTTCCTTTCCTTTTAATGCTTCCAAAACAGTCACTTCACAATATGTTTACATATTCTTTATCCGTCAGTTCTCAGTTCTCTCATCACTGTTCCAGAAATATTCACCAAGCTTGCACGAGCAGTCTTAGAGGCATGTTTATTTCTGACTGCTCTGCGGATCGTGTGTCGTGTATCATTTTCAGTTCCTGCTTCCTTTTTGTTGAAGCGAGAGCTATTCAACAGAAAGGGAGACAACGAAAACAAAGCGACCGTTGCGGACGTGGCAACGACTAGTGTGATGGCGACGGTAAACGCGGTAGTAGGAACATGCGTCGGTGCCACAGACGAGTATGGAATGACGACGGCTGCAGCTGTAACCGCGCGATAGTTTCACCCGCAATGGCTATGGCTGTGGAATCGTCAAAGACAATGTCACGAAGATCGTAGCTAGAGATTACTGGTCATCTGTCTTCCCATTCCTTCTCAAAGATTAATCAGGGTCAGTCGCGGTTCGTGGTTTTCTAAATGGGGAAGGTTGCAACTGCTTCACATTAATTGCATTGCATTTCAATATATAATCTCTTTCGATTACGAAGATTACAGTTCTATAATGCTTCGAGCTTCTGATAAAGGCTTAAGGGAGTAGCGCTCCTACCGCATATTGGGAAAACTAGTTGATGCGCAATGCTACTCGCTGAGCTGCATAGAATCGCAATCTGGTGAGCACACCCTTCTTCAGACTCTACGCCCCACCCTTAAAGGCTGCGTGGCGGCAGCCTTCATCCGCCGGTAATCCCGTGCATCGAATGAATGACGTCACACCTCTACAATACGGACGGCCGTAAACGAACTGACAAAGAAAAATGTTGATATGATTGTTATATAACATAACTCAGAAATCCATTATTAATAAATAAACACATTTATAAATATATTTTTAAATTTATTTTAGTGAGCGATTTCTATAGGAGAGGCTCCGCCTTTCAGCCTTTAATGACGAGCCGCGCCTGATCAGGGTTTATTAATCTAGGCCCGAGCTGAAAATCACCAACGTATGGGGCCCTATTTATTTTTTTAAACAAAATTTGACATTTCTTCGCATTGATTCGCGCTCGCGCGTCACTGGTCGCTCGCGCAGGCACTGGTCCTTGTCAAAACAATATTTTCATATTAGATTTTTAAATTGGGAAGTTGACAGTTTTTTTCGTATTCATTTGATAACATATCTTTAATACGTTCTAAATAATTATGGGGGAATAATTTGGTCACGGTACAGACATTAATTCGTCCTATAAGATCTTAATTCAGCTCTGATGATAATACGCATATAGACAAAACTGAAACGAAAGTATCATACACCCGTTTCTTTAAGAATTCGGTATGAAGTGTGCAATTCTGAATAACTACTTCCTTCCTTTCAACGTTGCTACAAAACATGGTCCATGCAATTTCTACGACATTTCACAAGTCGCCTGGTATTGCATAAGAGTTTATATTTTTATATAATTATTAATAAGGTTGAATATTTGCAATAATACGGCTGACAAATTCAACTGTGTGATTTGTCTCTATGTGCGCATTTTAAGACAATAGAGTGGGAATACAAGTGAGCAATGTTAATGAAAATCGAACTCTCAACAAGTTTTGTAACAACAACTCTCACATTAAGTTTTTGACGAAGTTAGAAACGTCAGACGTTTAACGGAAGGATTTATAAAGAAAATGAAACGTAGAAAATGTTTCCCCGTGTATTTCTTCCAAATAAATTTGCAGCAATTGCAGTTTAAAATATTTTGAAATATACGGAACACGATCAAGCCTCAAGCACCAATTAAAATGTATGGGAGCTCATGCATTCTGAGCAAAAAACTACAGTTATTATTATTCATCAATTTAACTGATCGTCGTACAATATAAATATTAGATTCTAATGAATTTGTGGTAAATACTGATGTTTATTTTCTGGCTGTGGCTGCGATGGTTGTGGTGGCAGTGGCGATGGCGGGGCAGTCGACTGTGATAGCAGTGATTGTGGCGGCAGTTGGTGGTGGCGGAGACAGTGGCGGGGCGGGCGACTGTGGCTGCGATGGTTGGGGTGGCGGAGGCGGTGGCGGGGTGGCCGACAGTGGTAGCAGTGAGTGTGGCGGCAGTTGGTGGTGGTGGAGGCGATGGCGGTGGCGGGGCGGCCAACTGTGGTAGCAGTGATCACGACGGCGGCGGCGGCGGCGATAGGGCGGCCGACTGTGGTAATAGTGACAACGGCGGCGGCGGCGGTGATAGGGCGACCGATTGTGGTAACGGTGTTGGTGTCGGTGTCGGTGTCGGTGTCGGTGTCGGTGTCGGTGTCGGTGTCGGTGTCGGTGTCGGTGTCGGTGTCGGTGTCGGTGTCGGTGTCGGTGTCGGTGTCGGTGTCGGTGTCGGTGTCGGTGTCGGTGTCGGTGTCGGTGTCGGTGTCGGTGTCGGTGTCGGTGTCGGTGTCGGTGTCGGTGTCGGTGTCGGTGTCGGTGTCGGTGTCGGTGTCGGTGTCGGTGGCGGTGGCGGTGGCGGAGGCGGAGGCGGAGGCGGAGGCGGAGGCGGAGGCGGAGGCGGAGGCGGAGGCGGAGGCGGAGGCGGAGGCGGAGGCGGAGGCGGAGGCGGAGGCGGAGGCGGAGGCGGAGGCGGAGGCGGAGGCGGAGGCGGAGGTGGAGGCGGAGGCGGAGGCAGTGGCTGTGACAGTGGCAGTAGAAGTGAGTGGCAGTGACAGTGGCGGTGCCCCCGTCTGTGGCAGCGGTGATTGTGGCGGCGACTGCGCGGGGCGCACAAAGCGGGGCGCAGCTGCCGCCGCTGCGCCGGAGGCGAGAGGCGCAGGCGCGGACCTTTGTGAGCGTCTCCGAGCAGCCGTCGCGTCGCGGAGCATCCCAGCCGCCCCCAGCTCCCAGCCACTGGCGACGGCGCGCGCCGCCGCTCCCCCCCACCCCCCGAGTGGGACGCTCCGAAACGAATTGCCGATCAAATTCTCGAATGACGCCAACACGGAAATACAGGGCATTCCCAGTAATCGGGCTATACTAAACCTAATACGAATCCGCTCAATTGAGCGACTGGATCAATTATGCAATGTTCAATTACGGGAACTAAAAGATAACCTCGTCAAAATCCTTAGCGCACGTTATACCACTCATGAATCAAACTGTTTGTAGCATGGGGGGTGACAACTGTCAAGAGTTTCGTAGCCAAGATCCTGAGAGAAGTGGTTTGGAAAATCATCAGTAATATGTACACAATGACAGTAAATGCATAAAATAATACGTTACCTCAATGAACTTTCATTATCAAATAAATGTATCATAAGTTTCAAGTAATGTATATGATTGTACGCTACGAAATTACTCGTTGAGTGTAATATGAACGCGTAATCACTTATTTACAATATATGAAGAAACATCGAAAAGACGGTGAAATAGATTAATAGAAGGCAAAGTAAGGAGACATGTCAGAATTTGGTTAATCGACCATCGGGAATGTGATCAGGAGTAATTGATGTATTGAATATCTTTACCAGAAGTACGGTTCGCAAATAATATTAATGTAATCGCTTATTTGTGGCTTAGTAGAGTACAAGTCACGCATATTAGCAATATTGCACATGTAGATATTCTAGAATTGATGGCTTTATTATTACATACTTGACCTTTCTATTGACTATTGACTCCATTTACCTTCAGAATTGAAAGAGTAACAGTTATAGCATTACCTTGACCACAATTATATAACCGTAATTATAATAGGCAGTATGAAACTCTACGAAAATTCAGTATGTGAATGCGGCCTTTAAGGGTACTTTCTAAGGGAAACCTAAGTAGTTTTGCGGAATGGTATAATATACACATTCTTACGATTCAAGTTCTTGTTTCCTAGCAAATTTATGGAGATCGTTGGTTCCTCTCTGGTGATGAAACAATTTGAACCATTATTTTTTTAAAATTATTTACTAAAATTTTGCTTCTCTCATGAATTAGGAAATATTCGTTTAGAAAGGATAGCTAATAATTGGCGCATACAAATGAAATCACCATGTTTCAACCATTTTCTATTTGTATAAACACGAACAAAGCCAACAACTGAAAGCAAGACATAACATTTGATCAGGTTCTTCACACGCCGTGCCTCGAGACTAAGACTGAGCAGACAGTTGGGAAATCGCTGAACGAGCTCTATGATTGACGCACGAAACAAACACCAAATTCCGCTATTCACGTCCCCGAGCTAAAACGCTCAATTCACTGTCAGATTCTTGATAGAGAATGCAGCCGATTTCCTGTCCGAAGAGCTTCACGAATCGAGAGCGTCTGTTTAGCGAGGGGCGGGTGGTAGGGGAAAGGGAAGCGGGTGGCAGGGGCGGGTGATGGCCGGCAGCTGGCGGAAGGGCGGTGGGCGGCGGGAGGGCGGCGGGAGGGCGGCGTGAAAGCGGCGGAGGGCGGCGTGAGGGCGGCGGAGAGCGGCGGGAGAGCGGCGGGCCGGAGGGCGGCGGGCGGGCGGGGGCGGGGCGGGCGGGCGAGAGGGCGGGCGGGCGAGCGATCGGGCGAGCGATCGGGCGAGCGATCGGGCGAGCGATCGGACGAGCGATCGGGCGAGCGATCGGACGAGCGATCGGGCGAGCGGATCGGACGAGCGGATCGGGCGAGCGATCGGGCGAGCGATCGGGCGAGCGATCGGGAGCGATCGGGCGAGCGATCGGGCGAGCGAGCGGGCGAGCGAGCGAGCGAGCGATCGGCGAGCGAGCGGGCGAGCGAGCGGGCGGCGGGCGAGCGATCGGGCGAGCGATCGAGCGATCGGGCGAGCGACGGGCGAGCGATCGGGCGAGCGATCGGGCGAGCGACGGGCGAGCTGATCGGGCGATCGGGCGAGCGGGCGAGCGATCGGGCGGGCGAGCGATCGGGCGAGCGATCGGGCGAGCGATCGGGCGAGCGAGCGGGGCGAGCGATGCGGGCGAGCGATCGGGCGAGCGATCGGGCGAGCGATCGGGCGAGCGATCGGGCGAGCGGATCGGGCGATCGGGAGCGATCGGGCGACGATCGGGCGAGCGATCGGGCGAGCGATCGGGCGAGCGATCGGGCGAGCGATCGGGCGAGCGATCGGGCGAGCGATCGGGCGAGCGATCGGGCGAGCGATCGGGCGAGCGATCGGGCGAGCGCCGAGCGATCGGGCGAGCGGGGGCGAGCGAGCGATCGGGCGAGCGATCGGGCGAGCGATCGGGCGAGCGAGGGCGGGGCGATCGGGCGAGCGAGCGGGCGAGCGAGCGGGCGAGCGAGCGGGCGAGCGGAGGGGGGGAGCGAGCGGGGAGCGAGCGGGCGAGAGCGGGCGAGCGGATCGGCGAGCGATCGATCGGCGATCGGGCGAGCGATCGGGCGAGCGATCGGGCGAGCGATCGGGCGAGCGATCGGGCAGCGAGCGGGCGAGCGACGCTCGGGCGAGCGATCGGGCGAGCGATCGGGAGCGATCGGGCGAGCGGGCGAGCGATCGGGCGAGCGATCGGGCGAGCGATCGGGCGGCGACGAATCGGGCGATCGGGCGAGGGCGAGCGATCGGGCGAGCGATCGGACGAGCGAGCGGGTTAAGAGCGATCGGAGAGCGATCGGGCGAGCGATCGACGGAAGCGAGCGCCGATCGGGCGAGCGATCGGACAAGCGAGGGCGAGCGATCGGGCGAGCGATCGGGCGAGCGATCGGGCGAGCGATCGGGCGAGCGATCGGGCGAGCGACGGGGCGAGCGATCGGGCGAGCGATCGGGCGGGCGGTGGGCGGGCGGGCGGGCGGGCGAGCGAGCGAGTGAGCGGGCGGGCGGGGCGAGCGGGAGCGAGCGAGGCGAGGAGCGAGCAAGCGGACAGGGGGCCGCCAGGCAGAACCGTTCGCTGCGTCTAGTCCGCCTCGCACGAGGGAGGCCGCGTATCGCGCGCACACAGCGCAGAGAATCGCATTGTGAGCTGATCCCGCACGGCTGATCCCTTCACGGCGGGTGACGGGCGTCCGTGAAACAACATCAAGGCACGCTCTTACGGGCCCCAGCCCAGGTTCTCGAACGCCAACGCCCCACTAAAAGGGCCTTTTTGCTTTGGGAACTGACGTCACTATTTCGTCCTATATAAACGAACGCGAACCTGCAATACGGGACACATGTTTGAAGGCGACACGAACTTTCGTGTGTCTCGAGGTGAATGGCAAGGAAAGAAACGAAGTATAAATTGAAAAAAAGATTTTAACTTTCGACAATAAAATTATTTATGAAAACTGGACTGGAGTTGGAGATTAGCCCGGGGAGCTGAAGCAGCTTACATTGAGTCACCTCATAGTTCTGATAGAATGAAATAAATGTATTGGCACTGAACAGATTTATCGCGATGTTCTCATTAGATTCATTGAAATCTAATACATAATAAATAAGACCAGGTTCCTACACAACGACGGCTGATCTTTCAGGCAAATAAGTTTTTAATAATATGCAAAGCTTCACGTCAGATCACAAATCAATAATATATATGTAGATCGGTATTAATTTTATACGATGATATGCATAGAACCTACGTCCAGGTTAAATCGATTAAACAAGCAATTAACACCACGCGGACAATTCGTATCTGAGAAAGAGAATTCTGAAATATTATTGGTTCATATTTCACGAGAGGAATAATAACTCCTATATATTGACACACATAATTAGCAGATTCATCTCATAAATTGTTCATTATTACATTCCACCGACAAAAGGTTACACACCCTGCATTTTGAGGACAACTTTTATTTTTTATTTTTTATTGTTTGAGTGATGCTTCTCTTTAAACCGAACGACCGCCCAAACTATCCAGATTTTCCGACCGATTTAGACTTTTCCCTGGATGTATATCGGAGAAATTTCTAATGCTTGTAATAAAATACAGAAACACAATTCATCTTCTATTATCTCTTTACACTGTAAAAGAGTATAATTCAGCATTTTCCCATGTCGTCTTTGTAGAGAAAAAAAATTAATGAGTATATCCGCAAACGCATCAAATTAGTCGTTAGGCCTGCATTTTTGGGTATTTTCATAGTGTCCGAGTGAGTGAAATTTTTATTCGTGTCATTTCAGGGTGTTGAAGGAGTTCTACAATACAATGAGCTAGAGAGAAATCAAAGTAGATGACAGAACCATCATCAAAAGATGTACACATTTTTATAGAAAATTAAGAGACATTAAACACTACAACAAATGTACAAAAATATCTCTGACATCCCACAAAAAATTTCTCGACTTGTTCAGATTTTTCAGAAAATGGTTTGATTTGGTTTGGTCGATAAGTGATTCCGGGTTCGTCAACTGCTAAGGCCATTAGACCCGTACGTTTAGAACATGTTTTATCGCGGGAGGTGGCTGTGATTTTCCCAGCTGGATGCTGAGATCCGGCGCCGTACATCCACCAGCTCCCAGGGATTTCCCTAACCAGGTATCTCCCACCAGGAGGGAACCCAGCCGGGAAACCTTTAAGCTCCCGACCGGTCTCTGGGAGGGTGCGGTAGTGTAGTGCGTGAGTAAATATGCATAAGTAAGGGGTATGATAGGACAAGGAATGGGAAGGAAAGATCGCGCACGGTCCGTGGCCCGTTTGGTGGCACCTCAGAAAATAGTAAGACCTGCAGTCTGTCTGTCTGTCTCTCTCTCTGTCAGCTCTCTCTCTGTCAGTCTCTCTCTCTCTGTCAGTCTCTCTCTCTCTGTCAGTCTCTCTCTGTCAGTCTCTCTCTCTGTCTGTCAGTCTCTCTCTCTGTCAGTCTCTCTCTCTCTGTCAGTCTCTCTCTCTCTGTCAGTCTCTCTCTCTGTCAGTCTCTCTCTCTCTGTCAGTCTCTCTCTCTGTCAGTCTCTCTCTCTCTGTCAGTCTCTCTCTCTCTGTCAGTCTCTCTCTGTCAGTCTCTCTCTCTGTCAGTCTCTCTCTCTGTCAGTCTCTCTCTCTGTCAGTCTCTCTCTCTGTCAGTCTCTCTCTCTGTCAGTCTCTCTCTCTCTGTCAGTCTCTCTCTCTGTCAGTCTCTCTCTCTGTCAGTCTCTCTCTCTGTCAGTCTCTCTCTCTCTCTCTGACAGTCTCTCTCTCTCTCTGACAGTCTCTCTGCCCTTCCGTCCGTCTGTCCATGAACATTACTAGCGCTTAAACCACATGTACGATCTTTTCCAAATTGAAGAAACCCCTGTCCCCGTGACTCTAGTTAAAGCTTTGAAATTTTGAAAAACATTCTTTAAAATTTGGGAATACTTTACGCGAAGCCCACCGAACATTTTGAAAATTTTCTCCAAAACGGCTCCAAGATTTTCCTTTAAAAATCTTGTAAGAATGGAGTAATATACACTAATAAGAGTGACATGGGTCGAACTTTCACGGTTCACTCTAAAATTTTCGAAAATTTCAAAAGTTTGAATTTTTTCGACGCCGTTCTAAAACTATTAAATTGTAGACACAAAAGTTTCCTTTTAATAAAATTTGTTATCCATAAATAAATCTTTCATTAAGGACCTGCGCTGTTTTGAAAATTCGAGTAGTTTTCGTGCAATACTGTGTGCAATATTTGAAATTTTAAAAAATAACAAAAATGTTTGTTTTTTTCAAATACATCTCCAAATTTATTCTTTAAATTTTTGGTAGGGTATTATCAAATGCATCGTAGGTGTACGATGACATAAACGCCATATTGCTCTTTTATGTTGATTCTTCAAATATTAATTTTTTTTTACTTGTCTCGCACGTCGTTAATATTTACATTAGAGGCGATTTCTTCATGTTATTGTACTTATGGATACATGTGCTTTAAATAATGTCATGTAAATTTTTTTAAATGTATAGTGCTGATAGCACTGTTTAATATGCCTTATATTATTTTGCTGCATTCTTTTTCTTCAAAAAGTACTCAAATGTAATTTTTTAAATATCTTTCACGGCGTTATAAGCATATTTCCATCGATTTGTATACATTCTTGTATTTGTGAGCGAAAGTGCTTCAAATTACTTTAAAAGAAGATTTTCGAAAACGCAATAAATTTTTGTGATAAAGAGCTTCAAATTTTGCTTTTACAGTAATGTTTAATCGCCATTTTCTGAAAAAAAAACTGCTTCAAATTTTTCAATGAAAATTTCTCTTTAGGACGAGGTTTTACTCTTCTTTAATATTCTTTAAGTAATATTTCGTTTCTAGTATTAGAAAACCAGAAAGTTAAAAAAATGTCAAAAAATGTACTTTGAGCGGCAATAGATGGTGGCTGGGTCCGTAAAGTCAGTCTACACCAAGGAAATTAGAAAATTTTACTACTACGAGGTAGTCTGTGCTATTCCGTAGCACCTGTAGTTACTTTCTCGTATATCATATGTATATATACGGAGTAGTATACGTAGTGTAGAGAAAATTATGTAATGCTGCGGAAAATCGATTTCGAGATTTCATGGGAAATACACGTGTTGTAATCCGCTGATACCGAAAAAATGTTGTTTTTTTTCTGAAAACGTCCGTCCGTCTGTCTGACATTGTCTGTCCGGCCATCTGTAAACACTGCTACCACCTAAACCATGTGAAGGAATTTTTCCAAATTGAAGAAACCCCTGTCCATCTGGCACTAGTTAAAGCTTTAAAATTTTGAAAATCATTCTTTGAAATTTGGGGTTACTTTACTTGGAGCCCGTCGGTCATTTTCAAAATTTTCTTAATAACAATTTCAAATTTACTCGTTCTATTTCTTGTAAGAATAAAGTACAATACACTTATAAAGATGGAATAGGTGCGATTTTCACGGTTAACTCCAATATTTCGAAAATTGCAAAATTTGATTTTTCTGCGATTTCTACAACTATAAAATTGAAGACATTTTTTTCCTTCAAATGAAATATGTTGTCAGTAAATAGTTCTTTCATTACGGTCATGTAGATTTAAAAAAATATTTTAGATGTTTTCATGCAATAATGAGTGCAAAATTTGCAATTTTAAAAAACAACAAAAACAAGATTTACTGAAAAACAGTTGCAAATTTTTTCTTTAAACGTTAAGTAGAGTTAGTGTTAAATGTACCCTATAAGATGACATCATCGCCATATTGCTCTATTCTTTTGTTTTTTCAAAAAATACAAAACAAGTACTCTTTTGAAAATTTTAGTAGTTTTAGCGCAAGATTGCGTGCAATATGTACAATTTTAAAAAATAACAAGAATAAGATATTTCAAAAACAGCTCCATTGTTTACTCTAAACACTGACAGGGATTTGTACAAGCAATAAATGTACTGTATGAGATGGCGTAAACACAATTTTTCAATTCTTTTGTTTTTTCAAAAAACAGAAAAATGTAATTTCTTTCACTTCTCTCACTTCGTTAACACTTACATTAGTGAAATTTATTTGCATTATTACATTTATGAGAAAATGTGCTTTAAATTATCTATTATTAAGTTTCTCGTAAACTCAAAAGTTTTCTGTAAAAATAAGCTCAAAATTCCGAATTTCCAGGAACACTCAAACACCATTTTCTCAAAAACGGCTTCAAATTTTTTCTTCAGACTTTTTGTACGGATAGTGCCTATTTAAACTATTTAAGATAACTTAAAATTAATTTTGCTACAATTTTTTTGTTTTGTTTGTCTTTGTTGCTTGTTCTTTTTGAAAAAAATACAAATGCATTTTTTTTTAAATCATCATGCTTGTAATATGCACATTTCCAGCTGTTTGTGTACATTATTGTAATTGTGAGTAAAAGTGCTTCAAATGACTACTAGTGAAGTTTATCGAAAACACAATAGATTATGTGAAAAACAGCTTGAAATTTCGCACGTATATACATGTGCTAAACGTGGCATCTGAGGGTATTATCTTCAAGATGGAATATGGCTCAACTTTTTGCGTCTTTCTTGGTACTGTCGCAAAACGTCGCATGATCTTGACCGTTTCAAGCAGTGCTGCAGATCAAGCGATAGTAGCGGCAGGACCGAAAAAGACGCAAAATGTCGTGGCATATCCATCTTGAAAATAATACCCTCAGATGCTACGTTAAAAAAGCTAAGTATAGTAACGCTTAAACATAATTTTCATAGAAATGGCTCAAAAGTTTTCAATAAAAATTACTATTTATGACGTGTTTTTACTCTTCTTTATCATTTTTTAAGTAATAATTCAGTTCTACTATTCGGAAACCAAAAAGACGGAAAATTTCAACAAAAAAAATACTATGGGTGACGACAGATGACAGCCGGCTAGAGTATAGGGCATGTCAGAATAGCTATCCCAGACCAAAGAAACAAGAAAAGTAATACCAGAAAGTCTGTGCCATTCTGTAGGACAACTATTTCTCTACAGCATAGTCGGCAAACTTGAATATTTTTCGTCTTAAATTTCCTTGATGCAGGGCAGGGGGGCTATTTTTTTATTAATCTGTTGTGTATTTTCTATATCTGGTTTCTTATAAAAGTTATAGAGCCATCACTTTTTTTCAGCATATTATTCACATGTCTCAGAATAAATATTTCCGAGACAAAAAAATGTAAAGAAATTCAGTATAAAAAATCTGGAGCATGTAAGAGGGAAAAATGATCACTTTTAGACAATAAAAGTTTATAAGTGGTGTAGTAACATCTACTCTTAATATGTAAACCACTCATCTTGCTTAGATATAGGCAACGTACATTCTGAAGCATTCAAAGTGATTTCGTGAATCCGCCAAACGGCGATGCATAATGGATTGCATACATTTCAGGGGCAAATGTTACAAGTGACACTTGATTATTTGGTATGTCCCACCACATGCGTATTGGCAAACAGTGACCATCTTGGCGTGATCCTGTATGTTGTAGAAGTTTGAAACATTTATGAGAGGCCACTGATACCCCTGGTGAGGATGAGGATTGTACGTACGGGGATGAACAAGCGCTTCCTGACAAGGCGTTTGCTCAGCTGCTCCCCAATTTCGGCACGCAAGTTGTCATTATTCACGAATACGAATGTGTTGATCATCAGAGGGAAGTCTGTGGCGGCGAGCTTCTCCAGGGAGTCCACCTCCGGGTACCGCTGCGGCTTCGTCATCAGGGTGAACAGCCGACCCTGCGAAACACACCCGCAGGCCAAGATTTCCCGTATTACCCGACAGTGGAGTCAGTAGTAATTCGAACAACAAACAATATTTTAAAAAATTGGTAGAAAATACACATTGAAAAAATGAGTAACCCCAATTACTTTTAAGAATCATGCGATTAATGGGTAATAATACTTCTTATTCAATGTCCATCTGCCAGACCGTCCCTCTCTGTCCGTCCGTCGGCCAGACCGTCCGTCTATCTGAATGATAGTCCGTCCGTCTACCCGACCATCCGTTCGTCTGCCTGATAGTCCGTCCGTCTCCCCGACCGACCGTTCGTCCACCCGACCGACCATCCATCTGTCGGCCCGACCGCTCGTCCGCCAGTTCTTACGTCCGTCTGCCCGACCGTCCGTCCGTCTGCATGACCGTCCGTCTGCACGGCCGTCCGTCCGCACGACCGTCCGCCCGTCTGTACGACCGTCCGTCTGACTGCGCGACCGTCGGTTGGATCAACCGTCCAGTCAGCTTAGTTGAAGACACGGTGAAATACGAAAACTCACACGTACACATTCATCAATTTTTAGAATATTTATAGTTTCAGCAAAGAGTACATTTGTAAAGTTTACACCGATGGTGAGATAAATAATAGTATTAAATGAATTAATAATTATATACATTTTTATGTTGATTATAACATGTCAAACATGTGTTTATTTGCACACTTTTGTAGAAATAGAAAAACAGCATTTTTGTTTTTTTTAATACCTAGCTTGCATAGAAATTGCCTTCGAAAAAGTGTTTTATAGAAAAGTTGTAGGAAATTGTAGGAAATCGTATACTTTCTAATACAGAAAAGAACAAAACAATTTTGACCCATATTTCCTAACTTCTCTTTCTGCCAGTCCAGTTATAAATAGTGTAATCTGTGTTTAGAACGAAACGATACATCAGCTGCTTACATTTCTCATCTTGCCCTCAAAGTAACAAAGTTGTTCGCAGCACCGTGTGCAAGGTCTGCGAGACTAACCTCAAAAGGTTTGTTTTAGACCGAGAGGCAAACCATCTATTCTCTTACACATGCGCCAGCGCGCGAACGAATGGAGGTTGGCAGCACTTGGTACAGGACCTCTGAAATCTCTATCAAAATCGGAGACGAAGCGGGAGAATGCTTCTATAGGAGGCACTAGTGTCGCCGGATACAGGTGCAGTTTAGGCTAGTCAACTTCTGCACTTAAAATTTGGTTCATGAGTGTTAAATCCGAAAATTGTCTTCAAAAGTCCAAATATTCATAATATTAAAATATAAGAAACTGCTTAAGAAAGCGCGAACATCGGCGGTGTCTTTTGTAACATTCACACCTCTTTGCGTACCTCATACCCACGGACGTTTTAAGTACCGTTGGCAACAGTTCGAATTTTAGTTCCAGTACGAAGGTGCGAGAGGAGAGAGCGCCACTGTCACGGTATCCATCACCTTCTATGGGAGTTGAAAGGCCCTGACCTGGTAGGCGGCGGCGACGACGACAGAGGAGGCGAGCAGCGCGCCGGCCAGCTGCAGGCGCTGCGGCATGGCGCACACCCTGTCCTGCGGCGGGCCGCCGCACGAGGAGAAGGCGCGCAGCGCGGCGGCGGCGCTGGCGGCCAGCGACTCGCCCGCCACCACGCGCCACGCCAGCGCGTAGAGCGCGGCGGCCGCCCCGCACGCCGCCCACAGCTCGGCGCCGAACACGCGCAGCGGCAGCGACCACGCCGGCAGCAGCGCGGCGCGCGGCGTCACCAGCAGCTGCGCCGAGCGCTCCACCGTGGCCGCCAGCGGCTCCGCCAGGTTGCTCTGCCCCACACACGCACACACACACACACACACACACGCGCTAGTGCAGTTAGTGCGTGTGGTATAAAGAAGTTACTCTAAGAAGGGTCGACTTTGACAGATCGGAAGACAAGTGAGCGTTATGCAGGGCGACGATTGTCATGAAGCCGTTTACAAATGAACTAAATGTAAACGAAAGAGTGAAAGAGTCCGTGAACGTAATTTTGCCAGCACTGGTCAAGCAATAACCGCCAAAGCGGCCCCTTCTTACAGTAATCAATAACTTGGACGGACATTGCAGGTAGAGTCCTACCAGTGACAGGCGTGATCGATATTAAGTAACACAGGAGGCCGGTTCTTGGTAGCAAAGTTGGCTATTTTACTCCATGATGCAATGACAAATGTGAGCTGGACCGACGCACTGCGTCTTTTGCTCGTTCTGCGCATCACCAGATACGACACGAATCACGTGACCACATCACTGGGACTTCGTTTGAAAAGCCAGGGCTGAAGCTGGTCACCATTTTGCATGGCGAGCAAAAAGGGAGAAAAAACGTTTAGAAAGTGGCCTAAAATGACAATTTTCAACGGAAACTAATAAAAAATAACACGATTAAGGTGTAGTTGAAATAAAACTTGCCGTATATTGTTTCAATGACTTGTATCAAGGCGATAATTTTGATATCTGGCTGCATTTAAAATTCTCGCTAATATTGTGACGCAACTTGGCGCGCACAGGCTGAAGCCGGATAGACTGCGTAGCAGCTCACCCATTTCATTGTATCTTGTTTTTCTCGTAAGTTCTTACTTAGTCCTAGAATGGTCGAACTCTGCGGCAACCGAAATGACAAATGGTTCTGTCAGTTGGCTGCGGTAATGAATATTACTCCCGCCCATTCAGATCCAATCCAGAAACGGGAAAAAATAGTTGAATTTGAAGGTATTTTCGTCAACCAATTTTGACATCTAATTCAAGTAAAAAAAAATAAATGTTTGAAATGGATTTTCGACGAGATATCGTGGAAGTACTGTCTCAATTGTTTCCCTCTAGAATTTGTGTGGTAACATTCTATAACATAATGTTTTCAGATTTTTAAACAATATGGACGATAGTGAAAAAAATTTAAACAAATTTTATCACCTTAAAAATTTGTTCGCGCCAAAATGTGATTTCCAACTTTAATTAAAAATAAAAATTCAGGAAAAGAAATGTTTCGCAAAATCTAAAAAAATAAACATATTTTGAAGTTTGGAATAGAATTTGAACGCAGTTTCTACAATTAGTGTATTCAAGTTTGCGATACTTTAAAGATACTGATCTACATTATTTTTAGCAAATTTCAACATGAAGTGGTTCAAAAAATAATGAAATTAGAAAAAATAAAACTATACATGTTAACTTGTTTGATCCATAAAATAAATAGAAAAAATAGAAAATAATTAAGAATATGAAGAAAAAATAGTATTTTTTGTGCGATTTGACGTGGAATGCTCCAATGCTCGAAATTTTTATTTCAACTTGATAGTCATGCGAAATTGCAAGTGCTAGCTTAAACGTGTGCAGTATCAAGGCGTATACAAACAAGTACAAGACAAGAGGTGTACAAACACACCAGCTTTGCATGCTAATCTTTGTTGATTATGTTGTAAGTAGAGTCCCTAGATACAGGGACTAGTTAGAAGATACGGTATCAGAGGATAAATACCAGTTAGAAAACTTACGTTAAATATTTTTAATTCAAAGTCGTAGAGAAAGTATAGAGATACGTCAAAATACGTATGGAATATTTTGTATAAAATATAAAAATACTGTCGACAAAATATAATGGGTATAAAGGGAAAATATGAACAGAAATTAGACGTTGGGAACATAAGAATTTAGTAAACACCAATAAAAACGAGTTCGCACATATTTTTCAAATATTAGAAAAAGATTTCATAAGTTATATTCTTTAAACGAAACATTGTTATGATATACAAGAGAAGTCAGATAACATAGTTAGAGAAGATAAATGAGCATGGCAGTTCGGGATAAACAATAAGAACGTGTGAAATGCAAAAACAAGTTCAGTTGATAAAAGAAAAATTTTCATCATATGTCTCGATCTCGTGGAGGGAAAATTTATATCTGCGAGCTGTAGAAAGTTTGAAGTTAGAGTTGAACGTGATTTAATACGCGAAATGTTCGTCGCGAACGTATATAACTAATAGTAATAGGAAAGCGAGTCAAGTAGGACGCCGACGGTGGAAAAACATACAGATACGAACATAGTGTGGAACTTCACGAAATGGTGGAAGGACTACTCTTAATGGACGCATTATACTACTCGTCGCCAAGAGAGAAGTATTTCATCGCAAGGAAAGTGTAGTAATTAAGAATAAAAATACTTTGCAGCTAGTAAATGTTCAAGGCCAAAATATCCTAAAATTATTTATTATTATTATTATTATTATTATTATTATTATTATTATTATTATTATTATCATTATTATCATTATTATCATTATAATCATTATAATCATTATTATCATTATTATCATTATTATCATTATCATTATCATTATCATTATCATTATCATTATCATTATCATATTATCATTATCATTATTATTATTATTATTTGTCATGGTTTCTAAATATACACACAACCCCTTTACTCCCTTCCTTACAAATAAAATTACTTTTATGATGTTTGAATCCTTGTCTTCCTAATGATTCATGTGATGCACCATTCCAACGAATTTATATTTCGTGAGTTCGCGAAATCGACCATATACGGGAAATCGAGAATAATATTACTATTACTTCAGGAAGATGTATATATTTTTATTATTATTCCCTATCATTCAGGTTGTTGCTATTTAATAATAACTCCATGAAATTTCTGTCATAGAACCGTATAAAAATCCGGCTTAGTTTATTCCGTACTCATTGGCATAGAATTAAGCGAATTCTACCTCGCTTGTGACGACATCAAAACATGTGCATATATAACCAAAAAAACACATAAAATACCCTTTTAAATTACCTACTATCTAATATTTACGATACATAATTCTTTTAACATTCACACAATTATTCATTGCCAACTTTCACACGAGTGCACTTTACCAATTTGAATAACTTAAAAACAAATGAATGGCCATGTCTTTTCTCCAAGGTCTTAAAAACTAACAGTCTTGGGATTGTTATAAATTTTGATGATAGAAAAAAATATAATGTTTTTAAACTTCCCCTTCACTGCTCTCCATATCACAACATTTCAAAAAAAACAAATCATGACATTTTCAAAATTAACTTCATAAAATTTCGAAACTTATAAATCAACACGCGATGGGCCCACTACGGCAACTCGAAATCATCTCATAAGTAATCGTCCGTTCAATCCATAACCACACGATTCGTTCACCACGGAACCTCTGTCACATTTCCTCAATTTTTTGATTCTGACATATCGCGTTGTTTAAAACAAAAGACAACTCGTCTCTAACAATGCTACTGGTTCTTTGCATCTTTCCTTTTTGTATTATATTGTTTTTAATAGCCTTTGAACGTTACCATATATTCCTAAATGTATTCCAAAATATTTATAATGTTCGTAACCCCCTTTTTCATCACTTGTTTTCTTATTTTAACATTTATCAGTAATCGTTTTCATGTTTGTGAGAACATTCGTCTGTCTCATTCCTAATATGGGAAATTAATTTATCACTGAAATACTTTTATTTATGAAACATTACATGGTTGCGACGTGTCGTTATTTATAAATATGTCCTGTTTTTATTTATTTATATTCTCACAGTGAATTTTGGGCACAGTTCTTTCGAATATCAATCAATTGAAGAAAACATCTTCCCCTCATGCATCTTCACATGTTCTTTTAACATATGAAATTAAAGTGTTTTTTAGTCCTAATCCAATGTTATTGAATTTATTTTGGACGCGTCTGATTGGACCATCACAAATTATATAATTTTTCGATACAATTATTAAAGGTTTCTATGGCCAACATTACCTAGGAATAATAAATTTATATAAGAATAAAGTTGTGTTAAAATTTGTCAGAAAAGAAAGAGAAATTATGTATATAGCAGCCGACACTTCATGTCGGTGGAATATTAATTCAATAAAGATAATGTTATTATTTCAAAATTAGTTAACCAGAAAATTAGTAAATTCCTAACATGAATAGAGGTATTCACCAGCCGGATTCTCGTAGAGGTGGTATATTTTCAACCCACAAGAAAGAAACAGACGCAACCCTGAGAGAGTGAGTATAACATCGCCCAATTATACAACCAAAACCGAACTTGCCAACCAAATTAATTAAATAAGAGTGAAAATAAATTGAGAGGGAGTATCGGGCACCGTCACAATATAGTATTCTACTCGCGCATAATGCCTAGTTTTTTCTCGTAAATTTCGACACACGTCGTTCGAGTCATAAACATCAACTTGCAAATAACAGCCATCACTATACGATCGTTGAAGAATATACTATGTTATTAAGAAACCAATTCTGCCCTGTTTCTTCATTTTACGGCGCATATGATAGTGTTAGTCAGTAAAGTAAAATAATTAACAATTTAATGAAATTGGGTAATCCAAGAAAAGTTATTTGATGTATAAAATATATTTGTGGAAGATGAGCTTTATTTCGTTCGACTAAAATACTTGAGAGGACTATCAAAGAGGCTCATATTATAATTTGATTTGTTTTGTAAAGTTTGAGTGGAGGTAACAGATAACACTGTATAGAACACTCAGCGTGGGTGGCGTGCTCACCTCAGTAGCATCCAGCAGGCAGCGATTGAGCACCAGGTGCACTTTGCGACGGAGGCAGTGCATGTTGCGGGCCCACTCCAGCGTCAGGTACGTCCTGCGCAGGTGCCAATACATTAGATCTGGCACTTTTCATTTTATTTTGGTGGGTACTTTATCGTTTCTAAATATTTTAAGTCTTATGTTAAGTTCTTAAAAGTCACATTTGCATTTTCTGTTTATGTATCATAAGGGCTACATCTCAATATTATCACTGTCTGTTCTAAATTTGTAGTTGGCATAAAGAGTTTTTATACGTCAGTTGTTCAAAAGCAAATTTGATAAGTAAAATTTGCCTATGCCTTGAACTGGCATAGAGGCACACGCACACACACACGTGTGTATAATCACCAATAGCTCTGAAGAAGGACACTACAAGATGGCCGAAACGTCATCTCCATCTACCATAACGCGGCTAATCCCGGACAGCCAAGAATTCCATGATCACCAATATTTTGCAATAATTACATTATGGGTCAATACCGGTAAGCTAGCCCTGACTAAAAACATGAGAAAAGTAACTTGTGCTAGAAAGTCTGTATTTCTGTAGTAGCACTAGTTTTTGCATGTAGAAATAGGGAAAGATGGGGAAAGGGAATGTTTTCAGAAACTGATCCATTTTTTCTTTGGAACGCTGAAAAAGAAGACACACGTCTCAATTTTTGAAAACCTTACTCGTTTCCCCGTATTTGTCAGTAACCTATGATGAATGAAAAATGATAAAGGAAATTATGATTATCATTGATGAAGGAAACTATCAAGAATTGAACTACGATCATGAAACTATGATGAATTAAAAACAATATTTTCTAAAAATGTTCATTTTTTCCTTGTGATTTCTGAACTAAAAGCACTGAATAATTGTATTTAATTGCCATTTTGATATATTCTTTCGATTTTCACTTTCTGGTCCCCAAAAGTGTTTGTATTAAACTTTGTCCTCGGATAGAATTACGGACACTTAAAAGAATATCGCAGATCTCATTTTCGTTTAACAGTTACTTTTGGAAATAATGGGAGAGAGCATTCAAGCGCCGGCCCTAGTGAGTATGGCAGAGCGACAGTCTGGTGTAGCAGTAAAGCACACGATGAGGTGATTCTATGGACAAGCGTTTGAGTCTCAGTGGGAAACAAATTGCTATTTGGAAACCCTTTTGTAGGTTCACGAAGTAGTTTAATATTGCAGAGTACTTACTAAGAGAATGCGAGAATGTAAGTGTTATGTAGAAAGTAAAACGATAACAGTTCTTTCACCAAAAATGTATTTTTTGTAAAACCACAATTCAAAAACAAGTCCTAAATTCAAGCCCAATTCCAGTCCGTCAGAAGAATACAGTCCGTAACGCACGCTCTTTAGACACTGAACTCACTACTGTTGCCAAACACTCGCTTGCTGCTCCCGAAACTTCCTACTGCCCACTGCCCCGGGAGAGGCCGTATAAATACGCCCCGAGGCATCGGGGCGAGTCTCTTCCTTCCCGCCTCCATGGCGGGGCATCGAGGGGAAATGCCCCTCCTGCGATCGCCACGGCTCAGTGGTCAAGGACCAGCGCCGCCGCTTGCCCTGCTCCTGGTGGCGCCTTCCCGCACTCCTCACTTCTACCCTGGTCGCGCCCCACGGCGCAACTCTGCGGCGGCCACAGTGGGCCGCAACTACCCTGCCTGGCACAGTGTGCCCACCGCACCGATCTTCGGGGCACACTTGCTGTGGTACACAGCAGTAAGTAGCACCACCAGTTTAAAAAATACACAAATGTAATTTTTATGCAGCAGTCATGTCGTTCAATTTTACATTACAGGTGTTTATATACATTATTTATACATTTTATACATTGGTGAGTACAAGTGCTTGAACTGATTTCTTATGAAATTTCTTGTAAAGTCAAAAGTTATTGGTGAAAATGTGCTTAAATTTTGGCATTTTCAGAAATGCTCTCTTGGCATTTTCTCAAACACGGCTCAAAGTATTGCAATAATATTTTACATACAGGAACACGGTTTACTCCTTATAATATTATTAAAGGTACATTCCTAATCTACTGGAAACGAAAAAGCGAAAAAATGCGAAAAAACAAATTTTTAGCGCTGATAGGTAATATTTGGTAAGATAGGGGAGCAAGACGGAAACGTTATCCCAGACTGAGATCAGGAAATTGAATAGGACGCGAATGTCATTGTTATTTTGTAGCACCACTAGCCTTGTACATTTTATAAGATTATCACCATTCAGTAAAGCTCGCAATATATTTTGGGGAGCGAGTATAACCGCACCTAAATTATGCCTATGGTTATATTGAGTACAGCACGCCACATTACTCGCGCCCCGTTGCTGTGCACTCACCCTCTGGAATGGATATTGTTGGAGTACTTGGTCTCGAACTTAAAGGTGAAGTCCATGATGCGCGCCATCTCAACGAGCATGCGAATGTCGCTGCCCATGAACGCGTTTTCCAGGCCACGGGTGGGGTCGGGGCTGGGGGGCCCCGGGGTGGGCCGAACCTCAGTGGGGGTGTGGTGGGTGCGCCCCAGAAAACTCAGCGCCATCACCTGCAGCTGCGCGCCGTTCAGTCTGCGCGCGCGCAGCCCCAGCAGAGTGTTCAGCTCCGCTGGCGTTAACGGCCGACGCTGGTACTTCACGCTCAACCCCAAAAAAGTGTCTGTGAAACAAATGCTAGTTCGTGAGAGCCAGGGCCATCTTTAGGCACAGGCAGACGAGGCTCGTGCCTCAGGGCCCCCATGATCGAAGGGCCCCCACAGATAATAAAAAATAAATAACAAAACTGAAAAATTGTAATATTTACTACATATATATTGATTAACTTAAATATATTGAGTGGAACCAATATAGACTGCATCTGAATTAATTTGTGTTCACGATTAAAGTAATATTATATATTTCTAACATCAATGGTACAAATGTCGAGAGATTAATAAAATATGTCACTTATAATTTGATCAGTTCAGTTTTCGAAGTCTGTCGCCAAGTCAAACAGCTGTCTACAAAGAATCGTTCTTTCTAACAATGCACATGTTTAACAACAATGCGCGCTCTTTCATAGAAATTTACCAGACTTATCAAACGACCTTCGTATTGCTTGGCAGTAATCGGCAAATATTGAAAATGAATTTAGTTTGCAGTCAGAAATTGAATGAAGAGCAAGTGCAATACAGTGTTAAGTGTTATAAGTATAATATAAAATACAACATCTTTACATAATTAACATCTGAAAGGTTTATCATATCATTTGAACCCATGACGGAACACACTAAAAAATGTAAGTTTAAGATACATTTAATTACATTTTAATGTATAATTTTGTAAACCATAATGTTTATTTATTTTAATAAAATTATATTTTTATAACTAATAAATAACAATACTATAACACTATAATTAATGAATTTAAAAATAGAGCAACAAACAAATAAAAATTGATTAAAGGATATTAAAAAGTGTATAATATAATTATATTATAATTTGTATAATAAAGTTTCATGGTTGAAAATTAAGAGTATTTAAGAATTATATATTAACGAATCAATCATTTAGACAAAAATATTATTTTAAATACAAATATGATAACTAGAGCCCGGAAGTTTGGCAAAATGCCTTTTTGTTATTATTACGATTTTAACTCTTTTAACAATAGGAGTCACTTATATGTGCTTATGGAATCATTTTAGAAGATTTTCATTTAGCCTTTTTTTGCCTATTTTAGCTTCTGATGCCTATTTTAGGTATTTTTGCCTTTTTGTAATTTTTTACTTTTTGCTTACTTTTTTTTTCTCTTTTTACCCTGGCACCGATTTCTATAGTATTGGAAGCCATGTGTTATATCGTTTTCTATCGGTCTGCAAGCCAGAACAATACGTGGTCATCGTCGTGTTTTGTCTTTCTCTGCAAGCGGAGGCATGGTATCAAAAAGGAAGTGTTGAACTCGGGCTCTAGGGTCAGGAAGTGTTAAAAGCCGCTGTGAGAAAGCGAGACGATACCCGCTAGGAACCTTCGATTTCTTTCACTGACACCCACAGGCTTCCTTTTGCCACGAGGGATTCCATCCCACACTACTAAAGCAGAGCGCCTTGGAGGTCCTATATGACATGCGATACGGCCCGGCTCAATGGCGATTACACGAGTTCGAAGAACGAAAGTAATATCAGTGTTTTCACTGGTGCCATTTGAAGATTCAAAAGAGAATATTTCAGTTCGCTCTGTTACTTCGTAGGAATAACATTGTGTTAAAAAACATCGTATTAATAATGCCGAAATTGAGCGTGCCGTTAAGTAGTAAGTTGCATCGCTATGTGCGTGAATTTGGCGAAGAATATGCTTCATGTGACGCTCTTCCCGAATATGCTTCATGTGACGTGTTTAATCCACAGACTTCACAGGATTGCTGAAGAGATAAGATCTTTGCATTCTACGGTAGACAAGTTGATTTCGAATACTAAAAAAGTGTTCTTGAAATCTCCTTCCCGTACCCTGATTTTCAGACAAGAAGCGTCAGGATTAGCTCTTCCTCCACAGCCGATATTGACTGGATGGGGAACCTGGATATCCGCTGCTGCGTATTACGCAAATCATCTAGACAAAATCCGCGACGTATTTAAGGTTCTACCAGAAAATGAAGCTGCATCAGTACGTGAAGTGAATAAGCTTTTGAGTAATGCAAAACTAAACAGTGAACTTGCGTTTATCCTCGCACATTATGGAAAGTTGCCTCAGATAATTACAAATCTGGAAAAAAGGGGCGAAAATCTTGTGTCAGCCATGAAAGTCTTTCATGAAACATTAGAGATTTTAATGCAGGTGCCTTTAGAAAAAGGTTTAGCACAAAAGTGCAAAAGTGTCGTTAGCGCGAATGAGGATTTGGAAAAACTGAAAACAATTTGTAGTGTTCTGAGCGGTGTACCTGGAGTTGATATTGATATGACTCCAACTTCAATAGCCTGCTTTATTAATGCTCCCATTTCTTCGGTTGAAGTTGAAAGGTCATTTTAGGCTTTGAAGAATATTCTTTCGGACAGACGGTTAAGTTTAAGTGTAGAAAATCTGAAGAAATATTTAGTAGTTATGTGCAACCAAGAAAACAAAGATCAAGTTTCCATGTAAATGTTTATGTATGATTCAGTATTAATATCAAAACTTATTCATTTGAATCATAACAAAATTCTTTTCACTTCATTTCCTTTTCTATTATCATTTGTTAGATTTTACATGATTTTCTGTACCCTGCCATAGCTAGAATAAATGCCTTTTTAGTGCCTATTTTCGTAAAAATAAATGCCTTTTTGCCTGCCTATTTCAGCCGAAATAAATGCCTGAACTTCCGGGCTCTAATGATAACATATAACAAGTATAAATGAATAAAAAAATCAATATGATTAAGAAATATCAACCCAATTTTTAAAGTGACATTATAAAAAATTGAAAGCACCGAAAATGTTTGCTTTTGTGAACTGTGAATTTGACGCATGTAGAAAGTATCTGTAAATAAACTAATTTGTATAACAGTATATTGTATTTTCTTCTAGAGTTCATTGGTATTTCATTTTACTGGTACCATGTCGAAACGCACATATCCAAGCGGTGCATCTAAGAGAAAAAAAAGCGATTGAGGAGAACGAAAGGATTAAAAAATTACCCAAACTGACATCTTTCTTTACAAAATCAGTAAATCCATGTACATCTTCAAATGACACACCAGAAATTCTTTTGGACCCACCGAATGAAATTAATCGATCAGAAAACCAGAAAATGGAGCCAGAATCAGGTACCTCCGAAGGTATTGCTCATCTGGAAGATGTTTCATTGCATGAGATGTTTCTCATCTGAAAATATAGGTGATGCTCTGACTTCTTCAAAAGTATCCAGGTGCACATCAAACGATTCCGGCGAAGGGAATAAAATAAGTGAAGAAGATCGATGTTTTTGGATTCAGAAAGGACCTATGTTTTTTTCAAAATAAAGATTGTGGTTTTTCAAAAACAGCGAGAAAGTATGAAGATGGAAATGGGAAAATTGTAATTAGACATCTTACTAAATCTGTGTTTACACGTAAATTGCAAAACAGTGAAACTGTCTGTAGATCATGCCTTCTATTTTCACCATCTAAAAATGCGTTATACTGTTTTGCATGCCGTCTTTTTGCATCTTCCGATTCGGCGTTTAATTCTCCGGACGGGTTTCACGACTGGAAAAATTTGAACCGTGCAATTACTGAACATGAAAACAGTTTGCGGCATAGATATGCAACTATGGATTACATCGTTCCAAGTAAGAAAAAGGGTACTGTAAATGAATCAACACTTGTCCAATTCAATGAAGTCAGTTATTGGAAAAGTGTTTTGAATAGAATTGTTGAAACAATCAAATTTCTTGCTGGTCGCGGACTGCCGTTTCGTGGTGATAATGAAATAATTGGTTCTCAGCAAAATGGAAATTATTTGGGTTGTTTAGAACTAATTATCAAATTCGATCCATTTCTTAATGAGCATTTGAACAAATATGGTAATCCAGGAAAAGGATTCGTGTCGTATTTATCAGCGAACATTTGCAATGAGTTTATTGAGATTATGGGTAAACAAGTAAAACTAAAAATACTTTCTGAGTTGAAACAGGCCAAGTATTATTCAATTAGTATTGATTCTACTCCAGATTGTAGCCATGTTGATCAGTTAACATTTACGATTCGATATGTAAAAGATAACACACCAATTGAACGGTTTTTAGAGTTCATACCTATTCAAGAACATGGTTCCGAATATTTAACAAATACGGTTTTAGCTTTTCTCGAAAATAATTAGATATCAATTAATGATTGCCGCAGTCAAACTTACGACAATGCCGCGAATATGTCAGGTGCGTACTCAGGACTACAAGCAAGATTGCGTCAATTATGTGAATACCCTATTTTCATTCCTTGTGCTGGACATTCGCTGAATTTAGTCGGGGCTAAAGCTGCTGGTTGCGTGATGACAGCAACGAGTTATTTCCAACTTGTACAAAAATTGTACAACTTCTTTTCGGGTTCAACACATCGCTGGGATATATTAAAAAAATTCTTGAGAAAATATCAAGTAGTAAAACGTTTATCTGATACTAGGTGGTCTGCTAGATACGATGCAGTCTCAGCTTTAAAATGTGGTTATTCTCAGATTATATTAGCTTTCGAATTTATTGAAAATAATAAATTAACCCCAGCAGAAACGCGAAATGAAGCCTACAGTATAGCTAAGAAAATGAAAAAATTAGAGAATATTATTTTAACCGAAGTCTGGAGTGCTGTACTTTTAAAAGTCAATGAAACGAACAAAACGTTGCAAAAAGAAAATCTTTCATTGGATGTTGCTTCAAAGCTGATATCATCATTGATCAATTGTTTGCATGTCATGAGAAATGAATTTGATAACTTTGAAACAATCGCCAAAGAAAAGTTTCTCGATTTAGAATATCAAAATTCGCGTGTAACAAACAGAAGTTCTCGTGTAACTTATTTTGACTCAGAAACAGACGTCATCTTTTCTGCCAAAGAAAAATTTAAATTACAAACTTATATTCCTATTATCGACTCATTAATAAGTGAATTGGATAGAACAGCTGAATCATACAGTATTATAAGTAAACGATTTCAATTTTTATCAGAATTAAAACTTATTGATGAGAAAGAATTGTCTAATAAATGTAAACAATTTGTTGAGTTTTATAACACAGATGTCAATGAACAAGAGCTCATATCGGAGTGTTTTCAATTTCAACTTTATCTTCGCATTGAAAATCCAACAAACAGCACCGTATCTTTGGCAGAAATGTATAAATTGTTAAAAAAAAGATAATCTTAAAGAGACATTTCCTAACATTGAAATAGCGTTAAGAATTTTCTTAACGTTAATGGTCACTAATTGTACGGGTGAACGCTCATTTTCAAAGCTGAAGTATATAAAAAATGAATTAAGAAGTAATATGATTCAAGAACGCCTTTCTTCGTTAGCTTTAGTACGATATTTTGAACGAATTGATCTTCGACGATGTAATTGACGACTTCGTGCGTGCGAAACTACGTAAAGTACTATTGACAAATGCTTAGTTTGTTTTTTACTTAGATCTTATTATGTAAATATTGCTTGTGTTGTTTTTTAATCATATTTTATTATGTTACTATTCTTAGAGTTATTAGTAAAATATTACTATAGAAAATACAGAGATTAAAGATATTACTTAATTCTGTTTAACTAGTTTTTTACAAATCCTTCCTTACCTTAAAAAGAGGAATCAAAATGCTTATTAACTGTGTAATATTCAATTTTTATTAACTTATGATCGCCAGAACGTAATTTGTTGAACTAAGAATTAGGGGCCCCGAAATCTCTGAGTACCTCGGGTACTTTCAAACCCAAAGACGGCCCTGCCTCTGTCAGACTTTACAATACGTCTTAAAAGATTCCACTACATTTACTTAGCTTCTCCCCGATTCTGTGTGTTCAGTGACCAATATCTCTTTTTTGCAACGCAAGCGCCAGAAAATACTTAATTCGCAAAACATATCGTCATCATAAGTGCCCAAATCACGGCTGACTTCAGCTGATTTGGCAGTGCCCAAACCGATCGTATGGTCAAGTGAGGAACTAGCCTCAAACTAGCTTCAGAAAATTTGCCCCAGAATCGGCTAGTTGACACATATATCTTGCACCGTGTATGTAACCACGAACGTATTTAATGCCCCAATAGTGTTATATTCAACCAAGAGCGCACTCGATACTTCAACCACACACTAACACAGGGTTACCAACCCTCGTTTAAGTGCAATATAAAAGGGATTTTTGACTTCAGCGCGTTCTGGCGGATATTTCTCAAGTGATGTTGTGTGTTCCGTGGCTGTGCAGAACCATACCTGCCAGTTTGCCCCTCGCCTTGAACGGGTCTGGGTAGAGGCGCACCCAGTCGCCGGAGCAGAGTCGGTAGAGCAGGAGGGCGCGAAAGACGTTGTGTCGCACCCACAGCACGGCGAAGAGCGTGGCCACGTCTTCCATGGCCGCTGGCACGGAGCACTCGGCTTCCCCGCGCGGGCGAGCCACCACCGCCACCAGCGGCGCCGCCGAGTGCAGGCGCATGGGCTGCGTCAGGTTCGCCCCCTTCGCAAGACAAACTTTAGCCACTTTCTGCGTCAGGCTGCGCTTAAGCTTACTAGAGCTCGCGGGCACTGCGTCCAGAAAAAAATGGCGCGAGATTTAAAAGTAAGGGTTGTAAAAATTCTACGGAGTGGTGGCATATCACTTATTAACTGGCCCATAAGTCTTATGAAGAAGTTACTTGACAATTATTGTCACAAATTTAGCTGTAATAATTCCAATTTTCTCTTTAAGGCAAAGAAATAATCCATTAAAATGAAATAATACGTCAGTCCGATTTTTTAATTGATTATAAAATTTTTAAAAAATGAATAAAAATATCTTAATTTTGTAATGCTGTTTACTTAATAGTGATATAAAAACATGAACTTTCTACGTTCAGATTAATTTTTACAAATATTTTTGTCTTTTAAAAGCGCTGCCCGTCCGCAAGCGATAATTGTTTACTTATAGAGACTTGTTAATTTACTTCACATTATTGCTACGTACAGTAAATTACTGAATCATTTAAGAGCACAACACAAAACAAAAACAAGGAAAGAATTCGCAATTCGAACATTCACCTATCACATGCTCTTAACACATGAACTTCAAAGTATCTTATGATTTTTTAAATGTCCATAAGTTCTCCATAATCCTTAAGTATAATGGAACTCTATTGGCGAATTTTCTGAAATATTCGAACCAAATTTTCTCAAAAACTATGAAAAAGTTTTTGCCGACATTCTCCACAATGTAAACGAGTTCAATTCTCTCCGATATTCCAAAAGCTTCATTTGGGCCAAGTTAACAGGGAACCTCAAATCAAAATAATGCTGAACTAGAGGTGCTACAAGATGGCACAGACTTTCTCGTAGTTTTTACTCATTTCCTTGGTCTGGTCTGGCATTAAGGTCGTGCCCCATTCTCTGGCAAGTTGCCATTATCGTCGCCGAAAGTACATTTTTTTGACAATTCCTCAACTTCTTGCTTTCCTAGGAGTTCAACTGAATCATTTCATCAAGAATATTAAAGTAGAGTAAAAACTCGTCCGAAATAGAAGTTTTTCATTGAAAAATGTGTAGTCATTTTTAAGAAAATGGTGATTAAGAATTACTGTAAATGCGAATTTTAAGCTCTTTTTTACAGGAATCTATGGAGTGTTCAAAAATTTTCATTTGAAGTCATTTCAAGCACATTCCCTCACAAATGTAATAATGTATACAAATTGATTGAAATATCCATATTAAGGGCGCGGTGTGAGAGATTACATTTATGTAACTTTTGAAAAAAGAATACACCAAAATCAACTTGACGTCATATTATTAAACAGTGCAATTTCGCACTATCTATTAAAAAAATTGAAGAAAAATTTGGAGCCATTTTTGAGAAAATGACGTTTGAGCGTTTCTGAAAATGCGGAATTTTGAGTTAATTTTTACAGAAAACTGTTGAGTTTTCGAGAAACTTTATTTAACATTATTTAAATCACATGTGCTCATAAATATAATAATGTGAGGAAATCGCCTTTAATATACATTTTACAGACGTGAGAGAATACAGCAATATGACGTTTATGTCACGGCATAGGGTTCGTTTGGCACTAACCTTACCAAAAATTTAAAGAACAAATTTGCAGCCGTTTTTGAGAATATCTTGTTTTTGTACTTTTTTAAAATTGCAAATATTGCACGCATTATTTCACGAAAACTTTTAAATCTTGCAAAAAAACGTGATCATATAAAAGAATTATTTATGCACAACAAATTTCATTTGAAGGAAAATGTCTTCAATTTTGCAGTTGTAGAAAGACGCCGGAAAAAATCCAAACTTTTGCAATTTTCGAAAATTCAGAGTTAACCGTGAAATTCTGAGCTATGCCACCTTTATAAGTATATTATGCTCTTATCTTACAAAACATTTAAAGAAAAACTTTGGAGCTGCTTTTGAGAAAACTTTGAAAATGTTCGGGGGCCGTGATGTAAAGTACCCCCAAATTTTAAAGAGTGAGACGGACAGGCGGACGGACATATTGCTTCCAATTGATTCTTTGGCATCAAAGACCACAAAACAGGAATTCTGGCTACATCACGTGTTTTAGTGGATTTTTTCTCCCCCAGAGCCCGGCAATGAATTTTCTTCCGCTGAAAATCCGCCGTTTTTTCACGCAGCATTACATAACGTTCTCTATACTGCGTGTATTACTCCATATATACGTACGTATACGAGAAAGTAAAAATGCGTGTGTTTTTAAATCAAAAATAGAATAAAAAGTATCTTTTACAAAAAAAACGAAAAATAAACCATCGTGTCGACTCAAAAAAAATTAAAATATTTGGTTTTATAATATTTTCTCGAATTGTAAATATTACCGCAAATATGATTTTTCTGCATTCTCTCGGCTAGGAAATTTGCCAGTATTTCTGGGATAAATTTGTTACCAGGACAAGAATGTTGTTATTAAACAATGTATTTGTTTGGATGTAGTCTGATATATGAACACGACTGCAATTCGACCAGTAAAAATTGAAAGAATATTACACCTAAGTGTGTGTATGTGTGTCAGTCATAATACATATTCGTTTTCTGGTTTATGTCATTGTAGTGTATTACTTACGTAGTGAATTTTTTCATGTGTATCCGTTGGAATCATTTTATTAGTGAAATCATATGTTGTTTGTGGTTGCGAAATGGTACCCACTACCCCTGTGTGTCATATATCAAACCGCTAGAAGGTACGTAAACTAAAGCCGCTGTAATGTACGTAAGTAGCTGAGTAAAGTAATTAAAAATTTCACAGTGAATGACAAAGATATATTTTGCGTTGATCATTTTTGAATCTTTTGTAGTTAGAATATTGTTATTAAGTATTTCTTTCCCTCTTTGAAGTGCTTGAAGTAATGGTTGAAGTATAGGTGAATTAAAATTTTTGTTTTCAAATTCCGCTTCAAAATTTTCTTTTCATTTTTCCTCTGATAGAACAAAGAACACTTAAAAAACGGTAAACGTTCCATTTCCGTTGAACTATCTAAAGTTTCGAAAATTACTTGAGTTATAAATTAAGCGCAAAAATGTTCTGTTGTAGCACCACAAGTTCTATTCCGCAACTAGGGGACCGAAAAATTAATAAATTGTGACAAATTATTTTTGACGCCAATAAATACTTGCCAGGAAGAGAGATGGGGACAAAACCGAAAACCAGACGAAACTAATTAGGAAACTAACTAGTACGAGAAAGTCTGTACCATTCTTTAGCACCACTAGTTTATTCTGAATTAGCTTTCCGGTTTTGCTCCGTATCTTCCATCTATCTATCGCCGCGTCAACTAGAACTTTTAACATTTTTTCAATTTTCTGTCCGCTGTTGTAGAACTGACATATGACTTTGACAATAATATAAAGAGTAAAATTTCGTCCTTTATGGCAATTTTTGTTGAAAAAATTTGAGCTTTTTTTGAGAAAATGTTTAAAAGTTTCTGTAAATGGGAAATTTGAAGCTCTTTTTCAAGGTCACTTTTGACTTTTTGAGAAACTTCATTCAAAATAATTTGAAGCACTTCTACTCCATAATCCAATATTGTATACAAATTGCTGATAATATAAATATTAAAGACGTGATATATTGCAAAAATGATACATTTGTGAAATTTTGAAAACACAAAACAATATGCCAAAGTGGCACTGGTGTCATGTTGTTTAAGGGGACATATGACTGAAAAATGGAAATTTCTTGAAATGTTTTCATGTTTTATTTTGGACCTAAATAATTCTTTTAACCTTCCACTATCACACGTTGGTTTAATTTTTACCATTCCACCATTTTTAAAGACCCTACGGATGGTTTAAATGGCTGTCGTGCAAACAACCGGGCCTCTGCGCCACGCCCCTTTTGTAACATCACCTATTAGCCTCTCCAGTACTGTTTTTCGTCTATTTTGGCGATCGAAATTTGCGGGTAAAAGAAGTGTAAGGTTTGCTCTTTGTGAGGCTCGATTTTTCACTGCGTATTCATAATAAATACTCAATAAAATTGATTTAGCTAAATTTAACTAGGTAGACCTATGAAGATTTTTATATCTACTTATTGTTTCTAGACAAATGTTTTAAATGAAGATCTTTTGTGTGTTCTTTGTTGACACATAACTCTTTTGTTGTACGTAGTTGTCAGGTTTTCCGCATTTGTTGTTTACATGCTCGCAACTCGTTCCCGTTTTGAATATTGTGTGATTAGCAAGTGTTCAAGTGAAAGTGTGTGGCGTATTTCAGAGTTTGTGTTTTTAGTGTGATCCGGTTCTAAGTCCCCTTAATACATTAACAAATATCACTTCCAAAAATTCAATAAAAAATGTTCAGCCGATTTTGAGAAAATGCCGTTATTAATTTCTGAAAGTGCGTAATTTTGGTCTCATATTTACAAAACACTTTACCTTCCGAGAAAACTTATTACATATCATTTGAAGTACATGTACTCATAAATGCAATAATGTATACAAATTGCCAGTAATTTAAATATTAACTACATGGGAGATATGTCAAAAAAATTACAATTGCGTAATTTTTGTAAAAACAGAATAATAGATCCAAATGCTATATATTACACTACATTTAGCATTCCATACCAAGAATTAAAAATAATCGGAGCCTTTTCTTTTTGAGGAAATTCTTGTTTTTTATATTTTTTAATACTGCAGCTATTTTGCTTAAAATTGACCAAATCTACAGAAATTTTCAAAAAATATGCATGGCATTAATGAAAGCATAGATGATGGAAAACATATTTCATTTGAAAGAAAAATCTCTGTCATCAATTTTGTAGTTGAAGAGAGATACAGAAAAAATTTCAAAACTTTGCCATTTTTGAAAATTCACAGTTAATAGTAAAAATCGTACCGATCCCATCTTCATAAATATATTTTACTCTATTTTTACAAGAGATTTAAAGGAAAAATTTATTACCATTTTTGGAACGTTTTGAAAATGACCCAGGATCTTCATGTAAAGTACTTCCAAAAATTAAAGAATGTTATTCAAAATGGCAGAGCTTTGAGGGTGGTCTGATATACCGGGGAGTATTCAGTTTGGAAACAATATCACGCATAGTTTATTCACCAGTGTTGTTCATTGTCGAGACGGACAGATCGGCGGACGGACAGACCGGCAGACGGACAGACCGGCAGACGGACAGACCGACGGACGGACAAAACGACGCTTTGAAAAAAATCATTTTTCGGTATCAAGGAGCCCCAAAACGTGTATTTCCGTTAAAATCTCAAAATCTATTTTACGCATTACTTTTTTTTCTCTATACTACCTTTATTACCCAGTTATATACGTATAGGAGAAAATAAAATTTTAATAATTTCAAAGAATTCTCAACTTTTCTTCACTATTTTCTATTCTCAATTCTCTCCGAACACCAAAAAAACAATCTGGCAATTTTTCACATACTTTAGTAGAACAGCAACAATAAAAAAAATTCGTTCGCTTTAGTGAGTCAAATTTCCAATGTAGCTCACATACACACCCCGTGGAGCCAGCCGGTGTGTGCCACTTGTAGGTGCGACAGAAAGTCATAAAGGTACTCCACGTTGTCGGTGACGAGCAGGTAGGCGGAGCGGCGCTCCAGACCCTCGTGCACTAGGCCATGGGTGGCGACGCGTGGCGAACGCCACAGCAGCACGTGCGTGCGTGCGCGGTGGTGCAACGCCTCCAGCCACGGCAGCGCCAGGTCCGCCCCGCCCCCGCCCTCGCGGAGCAGCACCAGCAGCGCGCACACGGGCCCCCGCGCCGCCTCCAGCCACACCAGCGCGTCGTCCGGGATCCACGATGGGCCCGCGCGCAGCGCAGCGCGCGCCAAGCGAACCCGCGCCTCTGGCCCCGGCCCAGACCCCGACCCCGACCCTGACCGCGGCGCCGCCGACCCTAACCGTGGCCTCAACCCCAGCCCTGACCCCGTCATCCAGGAGTGGCCCGCGAGCAGCGCCAAGCGCGCCAACCGCACCCGCATATACAGCCCCGGCCCCGACTCCGGTCCAGACCCCGTCGCCCACCCCAAACCCAACCCTAGCTCTGTTCCCAGCCCTGACCCTGACCCCGACCCCCACGCCGGCCCCGGCCCCGGTCCCAGCCGCAACCCCTGCCCCGACTCTAGCCCCGACCCCAGCCCCGAACCCTGCCCCGACCCCGACCCCGACCCCGATCCCGGCCTCGACCAAGGCCCTGACCCCGACCCCGTCTCTGATCCCGGCACGGATCCCGGCCCCGACTCCGACCTTGATTCCGACCCCACCGATCCCTCTACTGGTGACTCCAAAGTCCGACCCAACCCCAAACTCCTCTCCGATCTGTATTTGGTTTTTGACTTTCCAGACTCCTTTGATAACGCTTCTGACCCTGATTCTAGTGTCCCAACTGCAAACATCACAAGCAGCACCAGCCACATCTTTGAATACACTTGGTTCAGTATTTCCACCAATGAACGAGGTAGCTCTCAAATGCCGTAGTCAATAGTTTACAAGCACTAAGGAAGTTCGTAAAATCTCATAAATGGGTAGAAAAGTACAAGTAGATACCTCTCTTTAGACGACTATATATCACATTTGAGTAAATTTACTACTTCCCCTAGCATTCTTTCAGAACCTTGCTCGCATAACGATGTTAGATTGAATCTCTGTTTGTGATCTTTGTCAGGAATCCAGGAAAGTTATTTGCGAAGCTGCCCTCGTCAACAATTTTATAAGGAATTCAACAGTACTTGTTTAACCAAAAATCTTCACAATCAATTGTTCTATTGCCACACCGTTAATACTGTTTACTCCTCCAATAATGATTCACAATAGTCATACAAATTTTAGAAGGGTTAACACAATAAATAAGTTGGATTAAAACACTTTAAAAAAACTGTTTAAATTAACCACTTTTTCAAATTTTCTGTTTCTCCATATATAGTTCTTCATAGTACGGGACATTAAAACATCGAAATCACACTGGTTCACACAAGTGAACCCTTCGGAAATAAGTTCTCGTTAGAATCAGGTGACGTAGTAAAGCTAGTTCTCGATGAAAAGTGACTTAGTAAGTAGAAATAATACTGTAGCTGAATATTAATTCTACGGAGCAGTTCATGATTGTAATCATAGTTTTGTTTTTTTCGTGAAACAGTGTTGCTAACTAAAGAGACACGACAAGGAAAATATACATTTTACCACTGGTGATGAATTATCTTCTGATTTTACACGTTGAAAATAGTTCGAACAGAACGGAGGAAATGAATACGAACTTCACAAAATAAAATATACTACAAGCAGTCACACCAAGAATGCAATGAAGGCAGAAGCAGAAAGCGCCTTACGATGCAATTACGTGAGCTTTGGTATCAAAAGACGAAAAAAGGTTAAGGCTAAAGTGAATCAGGTGTTGCTTAAGGCTTTTAGAAACTCTTTCAAAGAGTACATTAAGGTTTCGAAGTTGGTTCAATTACGAAACTACGTATTCTCACCCGAAAATTTAAACGTTTGAATGGAATTTGGAACTGAAATGAAATACAAGAATATATGATCTTTAGTAGTGTGTTTTCAATAATTGGTTCTCCGCTGTAATATCTGAATTACAGTATAAAGTTATTAGAATGGTCTCGTGTAGTATTCGTACTCAATGGAATTTAGATCGACGATTCAGAGTCTGAATAATTTGATGAGTCCGCAAGAGAAGAATTTGCATCTTCCAATTAAGTAACTTGAAAATAAATATTCTTCGGTGAAGGTCGTCGCATTGTATGTGTGTGTATTATGTTGTAGGTTGATCACTAAAACTGTAATTGTCAATTGAAATAAAATATTTAACGTCAAATTGAAATAAAATATTTAATGAATTATGAGTTACAAAAGTTAATGAAATGAAGCAGAAGGTACGAAACAGATAGAATTAAAATGTTTAGGAAACTTTTTTTAGGTCGTGGAAAACTATGATTTTGTAACAGAAACGTACACTTCTGAAGATAGGCACTCGTCGAGTAGAGGCATTCAATAGCAGAGAATATTTCTGTTAATGTGTGCAGAGTGATGTGTTTTGTAATAGGGGAAACGATCATTACAGGAAAAGTGAGAAAAAGATTTGTAAGGCGCTTGGAACATGAATACAAATTGCATAAACGCGTACGTTTAAGAGGTTTTTATGACTCGTTCTTCGGTACTCTGGAATTCTATTTTGTTACCCAATAAATAGTTTTTGTAGTTATTGTGTTAGTTAAAGAAACCTCATGGTTGTCACAATGTATGATAATGTTTTTATATTTTCTTCTATAATTGCAATTCGATATTATTTCGTTTTCATATTTTTCGTGCCGTCATAAATTAAGCGGCGTTGAGCGGGGAGGAGTCAAGAGGGCCGAAGGGGGCGCGGGAGCGGGATTCGGTGCAAGGAGGGGGGCGAATGGATCGGAAGAGATCCTAAGACCTGAGGAAGAGGAGGAGTATGGCCCTTAGAACAAATACTGGAATGGAATGGAATGTGGTGTGTAGACGTGGCTGACTGCTGGGTGCGTTGTGCGGGGAGGAATCGTGAGGGCCGAAGAGGGCGCGGGAGCGGGCAGGGAGCGGGCGACGGCATCGGCGGCGCGCCGCTTTGAATGGAGAGGGAGAGGGTCTTCGCAGAACCCCCATGACGGATGGTTATTGCTCCGCGTGCTTGCACCTCCGCCGATTAATTTCGCGCCTAGCGCTCCACGACGCAGCGCAGCACAGCGCGGCGCTCCTGTGTACCTCGCGCGGGGCGCCCTCCCGCGCGGCACAGCAACGGCCGCCCTTCCGAGTGCCGCGGCGCTCGGGCGGTAATAGTTATTTATGTATCAAGGGCGTTAAGATGATGTTTTTGCCCCGAGGGCGACTTCGAAACCCAAGGGCCTCTGGCTCGAGGGGCTGGAAGTCGTCTGAGGGGCCAAAACATCTAGTAACGTCCGTGGTGCATACAAAACTTTATGGTTTATTATTTCGTTGCTGAACTAAACCAGAATTCGAAACATTTTATAATTTTTCTTACGCCTAAAGTGAAAAGATTCATTGTAATAGTCATTTGTCAGATGAACACTCAGATAAACAAAACAAAGTTTGTATCTAATTTCTATTTCATAATTGGACTGATTTCTTCGTACAAAATGAAAGAATATTGTGAAGTTCCTGCCGAAATTCTCGCAAAAGCTAACAAAACTACGAACAATGGTTGCCAGTAAAATCTCGAAAAATATATGAAAATGTTTATGGTGTATTTGGAGTTGTGTAACAGTATGAATGACGGTGGAAATTGCGTTGATGAAACGGTGCTTCTTGGTTATTTGCTTCTACTGCAAAAAGTTATTTATAATATTTCATAACACCAAAAAATAACATTTCGATAACATTAGCCGATGTGCCTTCTAGCCTACATCTTATCACTACGAGTAGTACTGCTATTCAAGAAACACATACTATTTGTCTAAAAAAAGGTGATACGTAACAGTTGAAATGTGAGTGACTGATGGCAATTGTATATTCACAGGAACATTCCAAATTTATAATTCTCATGTCAATTAAGCAATATAATGTTTATAACGTGTTATTTTATTTATTTGAACATTATTCCATTTATTTACTATTGTATTCGGTTGCATCGTAACTTAAAAAAATCGAATTTATAAAAATGAATATGTTGTGTTTGCATTAGAGCGGACCATTAAGTACTCAAAAGACCCGAGGGTATAAAGAATAAGAAAGGCCCGCAAGGGTATTAACAATACCGTTACGTGTTTTGTTTGAGGTCCGTTATCACACAGCAATGAACTAGTAAACCATTAAAAATTAAACGAGTAATCGCTTTACATTTTTTCTTCCTCGCTGCGGCGAAGAAAGAAAGTCGTAATGCTGTGCCAAAAAACGGCGAATTTTCGACAATAAAAATATTATTGTCGGGCCCTCATAACGAAAAAGTAGGCAGTTGCTAAAATTTGGGGGAAAATATCCTGTAACACGTGGTGTAGCCGGAATCCATGTTTTGTCTGTCCTTGATACAGAAAAATTGAATAACGTCCAACTGTCTGCCAGTCTGTTCGTCTGTGAACTAAGCTTGCGATTTTTTCCAAAATTGATATTCCCCAATCGGTCTGGCTTATATCACGGCACCTGAAATTTGAAACCAATATTTTAATTTGGGGGGTTCGTTACATGAAGTCCTAGGGAAATTAATTGTCCAAAATATGGCACCATCGTTTTTGAGTAAATATTTTGTGTCAGATAATATTGATTACGTTTAAGAGAATGGTGCAGGTCTAATTTTCATTGAATTCTCTAATTTTTCGAAAATTACAAAAATTCAAACATTTCGGCGTCTTCTTAAAACTACAAATATGAAAACAGAGATTTTTATCCTTAATGATAGATTCCTGTTCTTTAAAGATAGATTTTAAAATAAATTCGTGTACAATTTTTCGAAAATTTTAGTACTTTTTGCATAATTTTGCGAGAAAGTACGGGTGAAAAGTATTGCTGTTTTAGCACTTCTATTTTTACAAAAGATAAGAGAATTTCATTCATATAACCATGATAAAATTGAGCCATGGGATAGACGAAGATTAAATCATTAACCCGCAGATGGAAATGGTGTAACAACCTCCATCCATCTTCAGTGACAATTTGTTTCTGTTAAACACGTCATTGAATCTTTGATACTAGTGGAAAACGTTGTGTTGACTTGAGGACCACTGTGATTATCAGTATAACATCTAATGAGGCTTATTTTATAGAACGACACACATTTTAGGAATTTTCTCTTCTTGTAGAGTGTATTCAAAAGACCTTGACCGATGCATTCCACCGTGGACCAGCTAACATGTCATCTGTTCTCTATTCCGCTGTCACGGTCTTCACCTCCGTCATTTCCCCCTAGATCATTCGTAGTCACATTTGCGACCAGTTCCCTTTTTTTAAATCCTTGTATTTCAAAAGAATCGCCGCAACTGAAGCTATTTTTAAACATCAGTTTGTACCTTTTATCAGTTAGATTTAATGTCTATCAGTGCAAATAGATCAAAAGTACAAAACGCGTCTCAAAAGCATAATAAAAATAACAGAAAACCTTTTAAAAATAACGAATTTTGACAAACTGTCAACATTAACTTTTGGTTTGGTAATTGTTGTTTAACTGGTAATAAAAAATCTTGATCACATTAAGTGTTTTAATAGTATGTAATATTTAATAAAATATTATTCAGTATATATTGTAAAAATGTTACTATATGGCCGTATCAATAGTGGTGTTCGTAAATAAGTAAACTGTTTTCCAGTTGCTTTAAATAATAAGAGTTCCTAACAAAGTCTGCCCTATTTGCAAAAAGAACGAATAATTTGCAGTTTATCTGGTGTCTTTAGAATATCATAAAAATACTTGAAGACAAACGATCTCAAAAATATTTACTTTCAATTTAATTTCTGTTGAATGTTTACATAAGTAATTGAATAACGAAGATTAGTGTAGTATAAAATTGTCACAAGAAAAACTTTATTATAATTTATTTTCTTCTTAAACAATAGACAATATTTATCAACCAAAATTTAAAGACAAAGGGGAAAAAACACTTTAATTCTTGCGATATGAAAGAAATTTATTATTGAATTTTAATACAATTTTGTCACGACAACATTATACATACGAAAAATATTTCAAATGTGAGGCAAACGAAAACAAACTTTTACAATTACGTGTGAGTACTTTAAGCTTCAAGAAATGTTAGAGGTCGTAGAAAGTAATACCACAAAACACAAAAAACCTCACACTATGCAAATCAGCACACAACTCGTTTCACAACAAAGTCTACACAATATACACAATACCGATAAAACAACACACATGACCATGTCAGATTAATAAACGGAGAATTCTTTACAGAAGTATGATTAATATGTCAAAAATTTCCTATTTTGCATTTTTAATGATGATAATTAATAATGATAATTTGATAATAATGATAATTTTTAATAATGGTAATTTTTAATGCCTTTATATTATAAGGAAGTCTATAATACTAAACTCGAGCTGGATTTCTCAAAAAGGTAAACAAGTATTTATTTGAGTTCACGCTTTGACAGAGCAGTTTTACGTTTATTATTACTTTAGTTTAAAGGCACACACATTATTTTTTAAATTATTATTTTATCAATTTGAATCAAATTTATTTATAATTAATTAAATATATTTAAATGTATTGAAATTCGTTTCGATTCGAGGGCTTTTTAAACAGTTCTAGGGAAGAGTACCTTAAATATAACGAAGTGGATCATAGAAATCACATTGCACGCAGAATCTGTGAATGCACACATGTTTAAGAGACGTGATATATTTACTAGATATACTTCTAAGAGTGAAAGATACGTTTGGATCACGGAACCCTTTAAGGTAATTACGTCGTTTGCGATCTAAAAGAGCCAGGAAAATCAGTCGCAAACGAAACTGGTCACTTCTACATTTCTTCGATATTCGTGCAAACACGAGACGGTTTATTTATTTATTTATTTATTTATTTATTTATTTATTTATTTATTTATTTATTTATTTATTTATTTATTTATTTATTTATTTATTTATTTATTTATTTATTTATTTATTTATTTATTTATTTGTTTGTTTATTTATTTATTTATTTATTTATTTATTTATTTATTTATTTATTTATTTATTTATTTATTTATTTATTTATTTATTTATTTATTTATTTATTTATTTATTTATTTATTTATTTATTTATTTATTTATTTATTTAATTTATTTATTTATTTATTTATTTATTTATTTATTTATTTATTTATTTATTTATTTATTTATTTATTTATTTATTTATTTATTTATTTATTTATTTATTTATTTATTTATTTATTTATTTATTTATTTATTTATTTATTTATTTATCTATTTATTTATCTATTTATTTATCTATTTATTTATCTATTTATTTATCTATTTATTTATCTATTTATTTATCTATTTATTTATCTATTTATCTATTTATCTATTTATTTTACGTCAAAAAAACAGTTAAAAACTGCGTATGACGTGCTATGGGGAAAAGTGAATTGTGTGCACATTTTCAAAATTCTGTGATCCTACACTAAGTCATATACTACTTTATTTTACGTCAAAAAAAAACAGTTAAAAACTGCGTATGACGTGCTATGGGGAAAAGTGAATTGTGTGCACATTTTCAAAATTCTGTGATCCTACACTAAGTCATATACTACTTAAATTTTGAATTTTGAAAGGGAGAAAAAAAAAACTCCCATGTAATAAAATCTATTTTCAAGGATAAATAAGCAATAAATTTTGAATTTTGAAAGGGATAAAGAAAGGGAAGGTTTGTGGGCGTGTACCTGACCCGCGAACTTCTTGACGGAAGGTAGCAAAACACTGTCTTCCACACAGTGGGACGCCCTCGTCAGATCAAAAGAGAGCAACCGGTTGGGTCGCCGGAAGGGAGTACATTGAGACAAGCTCTGATGTGGGAACACGCGATGCGCAAACCAAGAGTAAAACTGGCCTCTTGTGGGAACCTTTCACACACACTGTTAAACATGAGTCGCTACTCTTAGTCTGTTAACATTTCTACTTCCTTTTTTTCTAGGAAAAATTTTCATTCTTTATGGAACCATGACAACTGCTTGAATTTAGTTTGTGAATTCTGAAGATAACAAGTAAATTAAGGCAAGCCTCATTGCCTATATTCGTCAATCTCTCTTCACCTTCATCCTCTCTTGCAGGCTCGTGCGGATGCGGTTTTTGAACCAGACGTGCAAGCCGCTCTCGCTACTTCAAGAGCACACAACGTCCGTCATAAGCTTTAAATGCCGGCGTATGTGGTTAATCACAACAGAACTCCTGCCACGACCGTTGCAATTAACGTCACTCCGATAGCTCCCAACACACTTTTACGACAAGGAAAGAATATATAAACTGTATAACAGAATCGCTAACTCCGAGATAACATTTCATTAGCAATTCACGATTCGCCGGTACACAAGGAAAGAAACACATTCCAAAAACTACCGTAATTGTTTTGATGATAAAATACATTTAGAGAATGGTTTAATTTTACCAGGAAAACATCGTAAATATAGTTTACAAAAAAGCCGAAATAGAGTAAAATACTCTTTGGTCTGCGAATTAAAGACTCCCATCACATTGAAACGGTTCTTCCGCAAAATAAGAATATTTGAAATGTGTCGAATTTCTTGTGCACCGCGAGTGTGACGTCAGTTGGGCGCGGGGAAATTGCCGTGGGTCGAGTCCGAACAGAAGTCAAATTGGCTGAGTCAAATTGTTTTAGAGTTTCTGAAACAGTGGAGCTGCCCTCGAGAACGCACCGTTCTGCGAAATGTCGTCTTCTGCCAACCAGACAGGGTTGCCAGATTGGGGAATTTTGTCCCCAAAATGAGGATTTTTTTCGTTGTAGGGATACAATGGGGAACATAAATGAGCAGAGAAATGTTTGTTGATTTTTGGGGAAACTTTTTCCATCTAGAGTCCAGATAGAAATATTATTCTTTGAATTATTATAAATAAAAAACAATAGACGCTATTCTTTTTCATTTTCATTCTCTTATGAAAAAGATAAAAATAAACAATAGGCTTAGATGAAAAACATGAGAAAAACGAAGATATAGGGTTTCGAGAGGTGCAAAGATTGATTCGAATTATTTGATTTTAAAGGGTCAGCTAATTGACTCGTCAAGGACAGCATATGCTGGTAGTCCACAATTTGTTTCGTTTTCGTTTCAAAGTTGGGGAATTTTGTATCACTGAAGAGGTTATTTGGGGAAATTCCGTAGTAATACTGGAGAAAGAGCTTGCAACACATCTGGCAACCCTGCAACCAGATGACCGGAGTTAATGTCTAAAAGTGTCTGCGTACAAGTAGATGTTAGAGAACGTTTTCACGAATAATTTGCATTGTTACAATATCGTCATTATCATAATATTGTAAGAATAGATGCAAATCATGTCGAGAAGTAGACGAGAATATGTATTCGTGTAAATTGTCATCAAACGGATGTACAAGGTAGGCTATAAATAAAGAAAACTCAAAGTGCTCTTTGCGTTTTTACTTTCATCTCACTCTTAATAGCACTTGCAATAGGCCAAACATTAAACACGGAATTGTGCATGTAAATAATATTACTTAAAAATATTTTTCTTATGCGAGCTATATAAATAAACCGATATCTTACGAACATTTTCCGGTTGGCGGAATGACAACAATGAGGAGTAAAATGAGAAGTAAAAATGCTAATTGTTTCTATTCACCGACCACGCTACAAATTTGGTTTGGCATTAATGAGAGTTTAAAACACGCTTCACTTTACTTAACGGACAATACGTGACACTTGATTGTCCCCACCCTTAAACTGCTTTCACACGGAGCCACTCGGTGGCGTCACCAAGAACTGGCGGAGTCCTTCACACACAGCAAACACAGAACTGACCGCGACAGCCACGCCTGGCTGAACGCTAGCCGAACGCCACGACTGGCAGCTAAGCATTGGTTTAAATGGAGGTCTTCCCACTTGCGGTGAATTCGCGCTGCTGTGGCGTTTGGGACATAACAGAACTCCTGTGCTGCTGGGGGCGAAGGTCCACCTGACCCTCGCCACCAGCAGAGCAGGAGGGCCTACGCGCCAACGCTAGCAAAGCATTGGTTTAAATGGAGGTATTCTCACGTGCGGCGGATTCACGCTGCTGTGGCGTTTGGCAGAGCGGAGCGGTGACCAGCAGAGCGGAAGGGCGTACGCACCACCGCTAGCAAAGCATTGGTTTAAATGGAGGTATTCTCACATGCGGGGGATTCGCGCTGCTGTGGCGTTTGGAAGTTAACAGAACTCCTGTGCCGCTGGTGGCGAAGGTCCACTTGACCCTCGCCACCAGCAGAGCAGGAGGACGTACGCACCACCGCTAGCAAAGCATTGGTTTAAATGGAGGTCTTCCCACTGGGATACGGCGAACCCTACCCCTTCCACGGCGTGCGGCGGTGTCGGTGTGGGAAGGGCCCTGCCGCTTATCGGAAGCGCGCGGCCGTGGCGACACCGGAAGTCGCCCTTAGTGGGTCGAGGGCGGCAGGTGCTGCGCCCGCTGCCTGCGGTGGTGCCAGATCTCGAGCGCCAGCGTCGCGGTGGCCAGCGCGAGGCCCGCCGCCAGCATCTCGAAGTGCGGGAGCAGGTCCTTCAGGGCGTATGTGCGCGGGCCCTCCAGGTGTACGGCAACTGGCGTGTCCACTGGCTTGTCCCACCGGACGCGACGTCCCAGGCTGTCGATGTCATCGTACTGCAGGTGCAGGAATAGCCCGCCTTCCACGGCGTGCTGTAGAATGTCGTTGAAGGTCTCGCGCCACGGAATGTTCCTAGGACAAAGGGTAAACTAGATATCTCTCTTCCTCTCTCCCCCTCTCTTTCTATCTCTCTCATTCTTTCTTTCTTCCTCTCAGTCGAAAATCCTACCACCGTCAGGACTCGAACGTAGGACCTCCCGGTCAAAGGAAAATCAATGACATCAGTTGATGCTCTGAGTAATATCCCCGATACCAGTAGATACCGAAAAATCGATTGACGGCAAAACGTCCGTCTGTCTGCCTGTCGGTGTACGTGAATAACACTAGCACCTAAACTATACGTAGGATTTTTCCAAACTGAATAAATCCCTGTTGATCTGGCCTGAGTGGAATCTCTGTGACTTTGAAAAAACATGATTAATTTTGGGGGCAACTTTAAAGAACCAGGGACATTTTCAAAATGTTCTCAAAAATGGCTCCAAGTTTTTTCTTTAAACCTTTTGTAAGAATAAAGTACACTTACAAATGTTCCGATTTTCACTGCATCTCTGAATTTTCGAAAATACCAATTGGAATTTTTTGGCGTCTTCCTACAACTACAAAATTGATGGTGGAGATTTTTCCTTCAAATAAAATTTGTTCTCCATACTTTGTTCCTTCAATAAGGACACATTTTTTAAAACTTTTACTAGGTTTTACGCATTATTGCGTGAAATATATGCAATTTTAAGAAATTATAAAAACAAGATTATTTGAAAAACGGCTCCAATTTTTTCTTTCAACTTTTGGTAGGGATAGTGCCATATGTTCGCTACGAGATAACGTAAACACTATATTCCTCTATTCTTTTGTTAAAAAATACAAAAACCTTATTGTTTTGACTAGTCTCACACGTCGTTAATATTTACAGTAGCAGCAATTTCTTCACATTTCACGCATTTTCATTACGAGCCTTAAATGAAGTCATTTAAAGTTTTTCGAAAACTCAAAAGTTTTCAGTGAAAACGAGCTCAAAATTCAGAATTTTTACAAACGCTCAAATGTCATTATCTCAAAAATGGCTCCAAATTTCTTCTTCAAACTTTTCGTGCAGATAGTGCTAATAGCACTGTTTAAGACCACATAAATTTAATTTTGGTATATTAATATCTTTTTCAAAAAATACACAAATGTATATTTTAAATATCTCTCACGCCGTTAAAATGCACATTTCTTGCATTCTGTATACTGAGATATACAAAATTTCTCTACATTTATATCTTGCAAATATCTTAGCGTCCGGCTTGCTGGGTCAATGGGTCACGATATATTATAATCCTTATTACCTTTATAATGGATTATAGGATCCGCTGACTATACAGCGCAGCTGGGAATCTGAAATAGAATGATTCTATATTTCTAGTTCATTACTGTTTGGATTGACTAAATGAAAGATCACTTTCTTTTCTAAAGAACAAAATTTAATAAAGTTTATTGTTACCTTTTAGCAAACAATTTAGTGAATTTAATAAATGATTTGATGTTAGGCCTTTGATCAAGATATCTTTGAATTTTACAGTTTTATACCGCGGTTAACTTATCTATTCTTCGTTGATGTCCCTCGTAGACTTCTCAGTCGAAATATCTTGCGAGCTTGCCGTAGTCCAAAGTTCCAAGAAATCCTCTTCTGCTCCTATCCAAACTGGTCTCAAACTATCAAAATTATCAGTTCCGATTACGTCCTATGACATAGTCCCGAAATCTATAACTCGATTACCACTCCCGACAAAGTCCCCATTTATGCATCAATATTACTTCCACATGCATCTGCAATATCATTTCCACTTCCACTTACATCTGCAATATCATTTACTGTCCTTAAAATTTCACGATCTGATAACCCGACTCTGACTATCTGCACTACACTCGCTCCCTCTCACGAACCTACGATCAGTTCAGACACGCGATGCCGGTCAGAATGAAATCTTCCTGCATGATTCACCCCTCGAAGACTTAGTATTACTACCTTCTCTTTTTTCATAACATTTGACCGTCCTTCTTTCACCCAGCCAATCCATTCGTTCGTTATATTTTGGTGTAGCTGACCTTTCGATCGTCTAAACTTCTTCGCCCAATCCCAAATTTTCTACTTTCGGCATCTAGCCACCTCTTAATGCATTTACAAAAACAAAAACTACATTGTTTATTCACGGTCGTTGCTAAGCCCATGCTCTCGTGATATTTCCTAATGCATATTCCACCATATAGTCTACAAATAAATGTTAGTTTATTTTCATGTGACATATCGGTATGTCACAATACATTACTACTTTTTTTGAGTGAAAGTTCTCCAAATGACTTTATTTGAAGTTTTTCGAAAACTCGAAAGATTCCTATTAAAAAGAGCTTCAAATTTCCCATTTACAGTAACTCTTACACGACATTTTCTTAAAAACGGCTTCAAATTTATCAATGAAAATTTCCATATAGGAGGAGGTTTTCCTTCCAAACACATTAAACGTGGTGATAGATGGCGGCCAACAAGACGATGGGGCAATACCGTAAAGTTAGCCCTCACCAAGGAAATTAGACAACTTTTCTACGAGAAGGTCCGTGCCGTTCTGTAGTACTAGTTTTAAATAATTGATTGTGCGGTGCAGTCGCAAGTACCTAGGAGCCAACCGGTTGAGGGCGCCAGCTAGAGGGAGGCACCTAGCTTTCGCTTAGCGCAGCTGTACTTCCCAGCGAATGAAGAAAAAGGAGTTCATGGAAGGGCACCTCCAACTGCGCAATACTAGCGGAAAGATCCACCCCAAAAGTCAGAGTGGGCAAATTGAGAGAAGAATTTAAAAGTTCCCATTAGGCAACATGGCATCCGAACAGTCTGGAAGAGAGTTCACACCAACAGAGGCATCCGAATCCCGAATAGCTGCATCCGAAATCGTTGTCTTTGAGGCATTTATGTGCATATTTTTCTGTCATGATTTAGAATCAAGACAAATGATTTAGAATTCACCCCCTGATTTAGAATCAAGTGTCCCCAACTGCACTGCGGCGGAGCCTTCTCCGCTCCGGAAGAACTGGCTCGGCGGTATATAAACCCCGCATACTTCCCCAGCGGTATATAAACCCCGCATACTTGCAACATTTTGCTCATTTTCCGCAACCTGAGCGAGGTACTAATGTTCGTCAGTGCCAACTCTGCAGTTGCGCCCGGGTTCAGCAAGGTGCGAATCAACGCTATCCCGAACAGCCATCCTTTCTATCTTGGCTGCCGCTTCCTGCCATCCAATCCCCCTCACCTCCCTCCTCATGGCGGCCGATTGAGTGCTAGACCGCGTAGCCGCTGTAGGGTATGTAACATTGTACTTGCAACAAGGATATAGAATAATCTACTACTAGTAATCAACCAGGTGTTCATCATTCGCCGTTGCATACTCCCTCCCCTTCGTCTTCACGAGTACGCAATACACACTCTGCCACAAACCTCAATACGGATACCATACGCGGGTTTTGAATACACAGCCGGGGCACTAACGATCCAAGCTTAGACGCCAGCCAGGCCGACGAGGAATGAAAAAAGATGGTTGAAACATTATACATGGCGCTTTGGAGAACCTCACATTGGAACTAAAAGCAAATATCACTAGTTCCTCTAAGAAGAGACCACTTTGACAAGTCGGGAAACACATGAACGCCATGAAGGGCGATGACACAGTAAAAGATAGTGATGAAACCATTTACAAATGAGCTAACTGCAAACGAATGCACTGACTTATTATGCAATCACTTATTAGTGATAAGCTTGAACACAATTCGTAGTTAAGTTGTGAGCAGTGTTGAAGCAGATCTGTCAAAGCGGTCTCTTCTTACAACAATCTCTGTATACCCGGGGGTGGAACTCGACTTCGAAGGGTCGCTAGACCCTTCGAAAGCGATTCCGAAAAGGCGTGTCCGCCATAGCGGTACCGGGAGCGGTAGCTCAGTGCATCAACTGATGTCACGGCAGCGCCTCTCACCGGGAGGTCCTAGGTTCGAGTCCTGACGGCGGCAGGATTTTCGACACTAGATTTTCAGCTAGATCGAATTCAGTCGCTGTCTGGAGGAGAATTCTAGCGGCCGGCTGCTCTGATCGGTAGTTTTCCGTGGTTTCTCCGCTCAACACCAGGCGAATGCCGGAGCAGTACCCTACCAAACGGTCCACGGACCGCGCGCGAACTGTCCTTCCTCTTCCTTGTCCTATCCTCTCCCCTTACACACACACTTACACTAACATCCACTACACTATCACATATTCCGGGAGACCGGTCGGGAGCTTAGGGCTTGACCCGGCTGGGGCGGTGCCCCGCAGGTGGGAGAGTCCTGGTTTGGGGGAAACTCCACTAGCGGACGGTAGGTCGGCGCCGAATCTGCCATCCAGCGGGGGAAGATCACCGCCATCTCCCGGGAAAACCATAGCGGTCTGGACGACTCGTTGGTGAAGTGTCGTACCTGGGCACTGACATGACGTCAATCCTCGTGAATATGGGCAGGTCTGCGAAGTGAAGGCGCTCGCACTCCGCGACGAACGTCCTTCGTAGTGAAGGCAGCGCGGTGTTGATCAGGAGGAACGCCTCTCTGTGGCCGGCGCGCACGCGCATCATCATATCCTGCAGCAGGCGCAAAGAGCTCAGTGCACACTTTTTAGTCGCTGATACAAAACGCTTTCTTTCATCAAAGAACGTCTATAGCATCACTGATGATGATGGCCAAGCCATCGAAAACTTCTCTTATTGAAATAAATAGTATTGTTGACAATGACAACGCCTTCAATCATTTCAATTATGTAAATGTCAACTATAACTCACCACTAAACCAATATCATGATTTCACATTGTTGAGCGAAAATGGCATTTCGATACCTTGAACCGTTCAGAAGTTATGGAACTGGAGCATAGTCAGTGGGACTGGAGCTTGGGCAGACTCCAATAGGGAGCCGTAAAAGTGGTAGATGTAGTGACGTTGTAGCTCCCAATTGCAGTCTGCCTTCCCTCTCCCTTTGTGGTAAGTGACCTTGGGACGCCACGTTCAAAAAATCGAAATATATAACAGTAAATCTTTAGCTTTATTAATTGTTTCATAAAGAAAACAGGAACCAAAATCACATAAACAATCCTACTTTCCCATAACGTCAAGTGATGTGGTGAATTTGCCAGGCCGAGACGTGGACGAGCATCGCGGTACAAGTCCGTGCATCCCGAGAGCATAAGATCCCTGCCCAGGGAGTGCGAGTGAGAAGGAGATAGAGCGCGCCCTCTGTGCGCATGCGCGACAGAGCTAGCCGATGTCTATCCACTGGCAGGCTCCTCGTTCAGTTACCGACACCAAAGAGTTTATCTCTGCTGCCCTGCTAATTCCCTCGCACGTAAACGAGGATAAGGAGTCGGAAACATGTAATTTTCTTCAACGATTCAGTAAGAAAATTTAAAATGGCACACTTAACGACAGATTATATTGAAAAATAATTTGTGTATTCTAAGGCTCCCAGATTACCCTCCACCTTTGCCACTGGTATGTACGTGTATTGCATGGTCATGTGTTTAGTGGGTTGCACCTGCTTTTCTCTAAAGCATAGTCCGCCAACTTTTATATTTCTCGTCTAAAATACCCTTGATTCAGGACTCGGGGATAGGTTTCTATCACGTGTGTTTTCTGTATGTGGTGTCTTAAATACTCATCGTCATGAAAAAAGCTGCTCCCAAAAGGACCCCATAGATCCGGTGCAAACTCGGTGGGTATTTTGCTAAGCCAATGATTTCGTTTTCATTGTCGGCCGCGCACTGGGGGTCGGGGGTGGAGGCATGACGTCACACCTCCCGGCCGAGATAACAGGGCCTCGGGAACGGTCGCGCCGGCCATAGCGTCGCCAGAGCGTCACCTGCACGTCCACTATGCCTAGGCGAAGCGTTAGACAGCTGGTTGTCCAGTTAGATGCGTTCGAGAGGGGCCGCACCGTGGGTCTGCGAGAGGCTGGTTGGCCCTGTCGCCGTACTGCGCGCCACACCGGTTGCACGGACACCACCGGCGCTATGGGCGGGAATGGATTGAGGAAGGCACTCACACATGGCATGCAGAATCTTGACGTCCACCACGATGAGGGAGGACCGACGGATTTCCCACCATGCGCGAACAGATCCAACGGCAACGATCGGTGCTATTCAGCGTACTGTGCATCCTGCACTGTAAGTGCCAGTACCATTGGCAGGCATAACGCAGGGCTCACCGCACGCGACTGTTAAGACCCCTGTCACTCACACCGCAGCAACGTCGCTACACACTCGCCTTGTGGCGGGAACGACGGACCAGAGGCCATGCAGACTGGCAGTGGGTCATCTTCACCGACGAGTTCCGCTTCTGCCTTGATGGCGATGACCAACGGGTCCGCGTCCGCGTCTGGGGCGCAGTGGGGAGCGCCATGACGAGCGGTTTATGGTACCCCACCACACGCCACTTCAGACTGGTGTGATGGTGCCCGTTCACCGTTAGTGTTTCTCGGGGACACAGTGATAGCCGCACGCTACGTTCATACTGTAACCGGTGGCCTTACCGTTCGTGAACCCCCACGCGCATGCCCTATTTCAACAGGACAAAGCGCGTCCGCATACCGCAACCACCTCCCGAGCATGCCTTCCAGCCGTGGATACTCTGCCACGGTCACCCGAATCGCCAGACCTCTCCCCGATCGAGAATGTTTGGGATACTAAGGAGCGTGCGATCAGAATCCCCACCCCTACCCAACACTCTGCAAGAACAGCGCGCTCAGGTGCAAGCTGCTTGGGATGGACTAGCACAAGATTCCATTCGAGACCTGTACAACTTCATGCCGCGACGTCTGGACGCGTGTGTTCGCCAACATGGCAGCCCCACGCCATACTAACATGTACAGTTTGTGGCCGTGTAGCGCAATAAATGTTGGTCTTACAAATGTGAAAGTGTAATCATTTCGTATGCGTGGTACCATCTACCTGCTTGCCAACATGATCGCAATTCGCCTCGTCCTTCTGGGTGCAGCTTTTTTATGACGATGAGTGTAAAAGGTATAGAATAGTCACCGTTTTTAGGATATTCTTCAGATGTCTCAGAATACATGTTTCTGGGACAAAATATAATAAAAAGAAATTGACTCTAAAACGTTTGGAGCATATAAGAGAATAAAACTGATACCTTTTTGACAATAAAAGTCTGTAAACGGTACAGAAACATCTGCTCCTGATATGTAGGCAACTCATAGCTATAGGCGATGTACGTTCTAACGCATTCAAAGGAATTTCGTAAACCCGTCAAAAGCCAGTGTATAATGGGGTGCATACTAATCAGAGGAAATGTTACATGGGACACTTGACTATTTGATATTTCCCACCACATGCGCATTGGCAAACAGCGATCACCTTGGCGACTCCCTATATGTCCTAGAAGTTTTAAAAATGTATTCTGAGGCCCCTGGCGAGGAAGACGCTTGTACGCACGGGGATAAGCAAGTGCTTCCTGACGATGCGTTTGCTGATCTTCGTCCCGATGGCGGCAGAAAACTCGTCATTCGCAGAGTATACGAATGTGTTGGTCATCAGAGGGAAGTCTGTGGCGGCGAGCTTCTCCAGGGAGTCCACCTCCGGGTACCGCTGCGGCTTCGTCATCAGGGTGAACAGCCGGCCCTGCGAAACACACCCGCATGCCAAGATTTCCCGCATTACCAGACAGTAGAGTTAGTAGTAATTCGAGCAACAAACAATGTTTTAAAACAATGGCAAAAAATACACACCGAAAGAAATTTGATACATCTTATTACTTTTAAGTCGTGCGATTAATGGGTAACAAGTACGTCTTTCCGAATACCCGTCTGCCCGACGGTCGCTCTACATGACTGCCGAGCGTCTACACTGCCGAGTGTCCGTGTGTTCGTCTGTCCGTCTGTCCGTCTCCCGTCTCTTCGTGTGTCCGTCTGTCCGTGTGTCCATCTGTGCTTCTGTGTGCCTGTCCTTGTGTCAGTCTACACGTGTTTGCATCTGTCCATGTGTCCGTCTGTCCGTGTGTGATCGCCTGTCCGTCTCTCCGTGTGTCCGTCTGTCTGTCAGTGCGTCTTTGCTCTCTCCGAACGCCCAATGCGTCAGGCCTCTACGTAAGACCAGCGCCTAAACTGGACACAGGAATTTCAACGAAATTTATATTCTTGGTTTGATGTGCCTAAAGTCGCGGCCGCTCAAATTTTAAACGTACATTTTCATATTTGCAGCAACCTTATATGAAGTCCTAAAGAAATTCTTAAAATGTTGTCTTCCCGAAATTACTCTAATTTTTTATTTATATTTAACTTCATGTGTATTTACAATTTTGCAAAAAATTAACATTGCAAAAGTTCTTTATTGGAAATAGATATTTATGTCTTAAATAAAATGTTCTAAATTATCGGTTCTTAACATAAGTTGTGTACACATTTTTGAAAAAAACAATAGTTTTCGCGTATTTCCGCTTAAAGTTATCGCAATTAAAAACAAATTGTCAAAAAATGTTCCAATTTTTTCTTCAGAATTTTTACAAGGACAGAGCAAAATCCGCTTAAAAATGGCTCATGGCTGATTTTTGTTGAACTCTTGGAATTTTCGAAGATGAATATATAATTTTTAGTACGTGAACTTTCTGCTAATAATAAACTGTCCACTGCTGAAGTGTGTTTCGCAAATGTAATCTTTGCTGTTTAATTTTCTCTTGTTCTGTGACACAACTTCTACCTATTTCTTTGTAATATCTCTTCAAAATGGAAAACAAAATAACCCGATACAATTTGTGTATATAACTATACCTGTCACAGAAAACAAAACACTTTCGATCCATATTGCCAAAATTCTCTTCTTGCCACTTCGTTTATAACTAGTCTCAGTGTACATTGTGTCTAGAACGAAATGAGACATCTGCTTACATTCCCCACCTTGCTGCCAAAATAACGAAGTTGTTCGCAGCGCAGTATGCGAGATCTGCGAGAACAACCCTCAAGAGGTTTGTTTAAGAACGAGAGGTTTTTAGAACAATTTATTCTGTTACACCGTGGCCAGTACACGCGCGAGGAATCGCAAAAATGCAGGCGGATGGCAGCAACTGACACAGCGCCTTTCAACTCTCCATCAAAACCGGAGACATAGCTGGAGGGTGCTACTAAAGGAGGCGCTAGCGTTGCCGGATACAGGTGCAGGTTAGGCTCGCCAACTTCCCCACATAAAAATTGGCTAATTTATGAGAAATACGAAAAGTGTCTTCTAAATGTTCAAATATGTTAATACATACATATAAGAAATCGCTGAAGAAAACGTAAGCATCGGCGCTATCTTTTGTTATATTCGCACCTGCTTGCGTCCCGTGAACCTACGTAGCAGCCACGCACGTTTTAAATATCGTTGGCAACAGTTCGAATTTTCGTTCCAGTACGAAGGTGCGAGAGGAGAGAGCGCCACTGTCATGGTATCCATCACCTTCTATGGGAGTTGAAAGGCCCTAACCTGGTAGGCGGCGGCGACGACGACAGAGGAGGCGAGCAGCGCGCCGGCCAGCTGCAGGCGCTGCGGCGTGGCGCGCACCCTGTCCTGCGGCGGGCCGCCGCACGAGGAGAAGGCGCGCAGCGCGGCGGCGGCGCTGGCGGCCAGCGACTCGCCCGCCACCACGCGCCACGCCAGCGCGTAGAGCGCGGCGGCCGCCCCGCACGCCGCCCACAGCTCGGCGCCGAACACGCGCAGCGGCAGCGACCACGCCGGCAGCAGCGCGGCGCGCGGCGTCACCAGCAGCTGCGCCGAGCGCTCCACCGTGGCCGCCAGCGGCTCCGCCAGGTTGCTCTGCCCCACACACGCACACACACACACGCGCGCTAGCGCAGTTAGCAGTAATATTTATTCTTAAATTCTATTTACATAGCTAACGTATGACCTAGCTTACAAACTAGATACTTTCAAACTAATCTAAATCTACTTTGTCTTACATCCTGACTTAATTTAACAACGAACATTATTTACAGTAAGCAGTACATACACATATAACACAAAAACATACGCTTATAAACATCGCTTAACCCGCGACTGCATGAGTCATCCACAGACCATCCTCTCTCATCGATCACAGGGGTATTGTCTTTGTTTAGGCTCGCCTGTACTCGACTGGGATGAGGTCATCTTGTGCAGTGAGTGGTGCAGTTAGTACTAGTGCAGTACTCCTCGTACTTGTGGTAACCAACGAGATACAATACATTACATAGAGTGGCTGAAGCGCCTCTATGTTTGCGGCAAATTGAAGCCATCTTTTTTGCAGTCAAAGCAGCGCCCTCTTGAGAAACGATGTATTCTCGTACTCCTTTTGGCACTGGTTAAGGCCGGGTGGGTGCGGGCCACGCTTAATACAAATTATCTTACTCTGTTTCACGACCAAAAACTAATCTTCAACCAACCAATCAAATGATGCCTCTGAGCTAAATTCAAATCGCCTGTTTCGTCGCCCAAGTAATACCTTCTTTCTCTTGTTGAAAGGAGTGTAACGAAATTTGCGTGGTCAGACAGAAGAGCCTCATGGCCTGAGTCTCGCCACGTAAAATAGGGCAAATTCAATTCAATTCAATCTTTTAAAAACGAAATCACAATTTATTTATTAGAAAATGAATATTAAAAGCAGTGACAGTGAGAATAAAATGTGTCATTTTGGAAGTAACAAGTTCGACAACGCTTCAATTGTAGTCAGCATTTTTGGATTGGAGAAGAATAAGGGACTTATTTCATTTTTCAATTTTGGCATAAGTAATCTTGATATCTGAAAAGTGAACATTTTTGCCTAATTTGTTTTATAGAACAGAAAGATTAGAAACTTCATTACAAAAATCTTAATCTTTGCTTAATTTTTAAGAACGTAGATCCCTAAATTGAAAAAAATGTAAATAGTTTCAAATAAAACATTAACATCTGTTCAAATTTGATTTAATAAGCCCTTAATGAAGAACAATGTATGGGGAAAAATATATTTCGCAATAAGTATCTTTAGATAAGAAATGTGAATAATATTAGCAAGTACACAATTCATATCATGTTATGAGACAACATTATCTCAATTTCATAAAACGATTTAAAGTTTGTGCATGCGCATGCAACATAAAAAACTTTTCCTGATTACTAAAATAGAGTAAATAATGTGATATAACTAAAAAATTGATAAAACTTACTTGGGTGGGAATGATATGCTTCTCGAATAACTGTTCTCAATACTCTAAATTTCAATTTCAACTTTACCGTCGTGTGAAATTTCACGTGTGAAATCTCAAGGATGTGTGCAATGTCACGTCTTCCCGAAATTGCTTCTGTGGAGTATGAAGGATGTGTGTCTTGTAAAAAAAGGGCAAGACAACGCGTGTTACAAACACTCCAGCTCATTTTGTGCTAATCGTTGTTTTTATTTTTTTAATTTATTTTATTTATTTATTTTACGTCAAAAAACAGTTAAAAACTGCGTATGACGTGCTATGGGGAAAAGTGAATTGTGTGCACATTTTCAAAATTCTGTGATCCCTACACTAAGCCATATACTATTTAAATTTTGAATTTTTGTGAGGGAGAAAAAAACCAAAAAACTCCCATGTAATAAAATCTATTTTCAAGGATAAACAAGCAATAAATTTTGAATTTTTGAAAGGGAGAAAAAAAAACAAAAAAACTCCCATGTAAAAAAATCTATTTTCAAGGGTAAATAAGCAATAAATTTTGAATTTTGAAAGGGAGAAAAAACAACAAAAAAACTCCCATGTAATAAAATCTATTTTCAAGAGAAATAAGCAATAAAATTTTGGCTCTTATTACTTCCTGCCGCGACAACATGGAAACGATAATTTGAATAATTGTATTTCCCACTGAATTCTAGAAGACGCGCACAGAAAATGAAGTTACATTTATGTCCAGAAGCAAAACAAGGGGCCATCTCAGCATTTGCTCAATGGATCAGGGAAACTGGACGAAAACCTGATCGAGATGGGGGGCATTGACCCGGAAGCTGTAGTACAATAGTTGTTACAGGTTGTTTATACTCATTTATACAGTCCAAATGGTAAATAATGCATTATGTATCATTGTTAAAATTAATGTTACTTTTCTTATGATGCTCAGTATAGTCTCTAATTGTATAGAAACAGTTATGCAGCAGAAATGATTTCACTTGGGATTTAAACTTTTCTATTGAATTTAATCGTTTAATGTCATCTGGCAAAGTGTTGTAAAATAATGTACATGTATTGTATGTGAATTTTTTGTAATGAGCTGTTGATACTGTCACCTGATGAATATGATTTCTACGTCGAGTGTTATAGTAATAGACTTCGGCATTTTCTGAAAAAATATTCCCGCCCTTGAGCAAGTCATTGTTGATTATCCTGTAAAGTAGAGCCCCTAGATACAACGATTAGCTGTAATATGAGGTCTCTCACTGTGAATTAGCAAATTAAGTCTCTACATTAGAGTATTTGCCCTGGTTTAGCCTCGATAATAGTATTCATAGAGAAGGGAAAGTCAGTTATAAAATTTGCGCTGAACATTTGTTTATCTAGAGAAAGTAGAGTATTCAACTCGTCCATAAATGCTATTATCCATCAGTAAATTACGACACTCGCATCTATATCTTTCGTGTCGTAAAACCGGGAGCGGGAGCTCAGTGCATCAACTGATGTCACTGCAGCGCTTCTGACCGGGAGGTCGTAGGTTCGAGTCCTGATCGCGGCAGGATTTTCGACACTAGCTTTTCAGCTAGGTCGAATTCAGTCCCTGTCTGGAGAAGAATTCTAGCGGCGGCTGCTCTGATCGGTAGTTTTCCGTGGTTTCTCTGATCAACACCAGGCGAATGTCGGAGCAGTACCCTACCAAACGGGCCACGGACCGCGCGCGATCTCTCCTTCCTCTTACTTGTCCTATCCTCTCCCTTTACACACGCACCTACACTACCACATATTCAGGGAGGCCGGTCGGGAGCTCAGAGCTTGTCCCGACTGGGGCGGTGCCCCGTTGGTGGGAGAGTCCTGGTTACGGGGAAACCCCACTAGCCGACGGTACGTCGGCGCCGGATCTCGCCATCCAGCGGGGAAAAATCACCGCCATCTCCTGAGAAAAAGACATGCACTACACTAACGGGACTAATAACAAAGCAGTTGACGCGCCCGAAAAAACGAAAAAAATCAATCAATCAATTCGTGTCATAAACATCAACTTGTAAATAACAGCCTTCACTATACGCTCTTTGAAATATTTTATTAAGAAACCAGTTCTGCCCTGTTTCTTCATTTTACGACGCATATGATAGTGTTAGTCAATAAATTGAAATAATTAACGATTTAATGAAATTGAGTGAACCAAGAAAAGTTATTTGATGTATAAAAGTAATTTGTGGAAGTTAATATTTATTTTGTTCGACTAAAATAATTGAAGAGTATATCAAAGGGGATCATATTATAATTTGATTTGTTTCGTAATGTTTGACTGGAGATAAGAGAGAAGCCAGTATAAACCTCTATCGAGCAGGCGTTTGAAGCAATTCGCCGTGTGGTTGGCGTGCTCACCTCAGTGGTGGCCAGCAGGCAACGGTTGAGCACCAGGTGCACGCTCCGGCGCAGGCAATTCATGTTGCGGGCCCACTCCAGCGTCATGTAGGCCCTGCGCGGACGCCAACACACTAGAATTTACACTTTTCATTTTGTTTTGGCGGGTACTTTATTATTTGTAAATACAGTCGACTCCGGTTATAGTGAACTTCTGGATACCAACATGTTTGGTTTACTATCTCCAGTTCACAATAGTCGGTGATGTCAAAATTAAATGGAATTTCTCCTAAATGATTGATTTTATTATTCTAGAGATGCATCTAAATACATTAACAGCATGAACTGACAATTAAATATCGTATCTTTATTTGTACTTAAAAAATAATGTTCTAATGTTTGGTTAGAACAAAATTCGTAATTTCTCTAGATCCTTTTCCAGAGTTCGTGCTCCCTTACTTGATTCTGCATTGTCTTCTGTCTTTAAATATCGTAATGCAGCCTTGTCCCCTTTCAATGCAACATAAGGGATCCAATTAATTTCCAGGACTTTGTATTTCCTACGTTCACTGTAGCCGAGGTTGAGGTCCACTATAACCTAATCTTCTTACGCTTCTTTGTAATGTAAGTGAAACAGGATCAGTGACTTAAGTTCACTATAACCGAGGGTTTACTCTATCCGAGTTCACTATAATCGGAGATTACTGTACTTGTAAATAGTAGTCTTATGGAAAGTTCTTAATAGACGAATTTTCATTTTCTCTTAGTGTATCCTAATTATTACATCTCAATACTAACAATTATCACTATCTTTCTATATTTTCAGTTAGCATAAAGAGCTTTTATACAACGCCAGTTTTTCAGAAGCGAATTAGTTAAGTACTAAATTATACTGACATTTGCTCCTCCATACATCTGTGACGCATAGAATAATTTCACCAACCTTCATTCATCGACGTTCATATTTACATGGCGGGTGTTTTTATACATTTAACATCTTTATACATTGGTGAGTACAAGTGCTTCAACTGATTACTTATGACGTTTCTTGAAGAGTCAAACGTTTTAAGTGAAAATTAGCTTAAATTTGCGCATTAAAACAAACGCTCACATGATATTTTCTCAAAAATAGTTCAAAATTTTACAATGATATTTTACATACACGGCCACGTCTTACTTCTCTGCAATATTCTTTAAGGTACATTCCAAATCTACTGTAATGAAACGAAAAAGCGACTATTGAGAAAAACAAATTTTCGTGCCGATAGGTATTGCAGGGAAGAGACTGCAACAAGACGGACAAGTTATCCCACACTACAGAAATTAGGAAAAAAAGTAGGACAAGACAGTGTGAGCTCTTTCGTAGCACTAGCTTTGTACATTTTACACGATTGTGACCACTGATTTAAGCTCAGAATATTTTGGGCAGCGAGAGTAGCCGCCTATGGATTACGCCTGTGGTTAGATTGAGTGCAACACAACACCTTCTTCTCGTCCCATTACTGCCACTCACCCACTGGTTTGGACATTGGGTAAATTCTCGAGCTTACAAAGGTAAAAAAGATCCATGATGCGCGCCATCTCAACGAGCATGCGAATGTCGCTGCCCATGAACGCGTTTTCCAGGCCACGGGTGGGGTCGGGGCTGGGGGGCCCCGGGGTGGGCCGAACCCCAGTGGGGGTGTGGTGGGTGCGCTCCAGAAAACTCAGCGCCATCACCTGCAGCTGCGCGCCGTTCAGCCTGCGCGCGCGCAGCCCCAGCAGAGTGTTCAGCTCCGCTGGCGTTAACGGCCGACGCTGGTACTTCACGCTCAACCCCAAAAAAGTGTCTGTGAAACAAATGCTAGTTCGTGAACGCCATTTGGCGCACCGTGCACAATGCGCGCGCGCAGCCCAGCAGAACGCCAGCTGCGCCGGCGTCAGTGACCACCGCAGGTACTTCACGCTCAACCCAGAAAGTGTCTGTGAAACAAACGCAAGTTCCTCAGCAATTGGCGCACCGTGCATTATGCGCGCGCGCAGCCCCAGCAGAGCGTCCAGCTGCGCCGGCGTCAGTGACCACCGCAGGTACTTCACGCTCAACCCCCAGAAAGTGTCTGTGAAACAAACGCAAGTTCCTCAGCGCCATTTGGCGCACCGTGCACAATGCGCGCGCGCAGCCCCAGCAGAGCGTCCAGCTGCACCGGCGTCAGTGACCACCGCAGGTACTTCACGCTCAACCCCCAGAATGTGTCTGTGAAACAAACGCAAGTTCCTCAGCGCCATTTGGCGCACCGTGCACTATGCGCGCGCGCAGCCCCAGCAGAGCGTCCAGCTGCGCCGGCGTCAGTGACCACCACAGGTACTTCACGCTCAACCCCCAGAAAGTGTCTGTGAAACAAACGCAAGTTCCTCAGCGCCATTTGGCGCACCGTGCACTATGCGCGCGCGCGCGCGCAGTCCCAGCAGAACGTCCAGCTGCGCCGGCGTCAGTGACCATCGCAGGTACTTCACGCTCAACCCCCAGAATGTGTCTGTGAAACAAACGCAAGTTCCTCAGCGCCAATTGGCGCACCGTGCACAATGCGCGCGCGCAGCCCCAGCAGAGCGTCCAGCTGCGCCGGCGTCAGTGACCACCGCAGGTACTTCACGCTCAACCCCCAGAAAGTGTCTGTGAAACAAACGCAAGTTCCTCAGCGCCATTTGGCGCACCGTGCACTATGCGCGCGCGCAGTCCCAGCAGAGCGTCCAGCTGCGCCGGCGTCAGTGACCACCGCAGGTACTTCACGCTCAACCCCCAGAAAGTGTCTGTGAAACAAACGCAAGTTCCTCAGCGCCAATTGGCGCAGCTGCGCACCGTGCACTATGCGCGCGCAGTCCGAGCAGAGCGTTCAGCAGCGCCGGCGTAAATGGCTGCCTCAAATACTTCACGCTCAACCCCTGTTCCCCAAAGTGTCAAAGTGTGAATTTAATGCAAATGCGTCAGCGCCATTACGGGCAGCTGCACGCGTTTCAGTCTGCGCGCGCGCAGCACCAGCAGAGCGTTCAGCTGCGCCGGCGTCAGTGATCATCGCCGGTAATTCACGCTCAATCCCCAGAAAGTGGGCTCAATCCCCAGAAATGGGCGCTCCCCAAGTGATGATGTGTATTCCGCGTCTGTCGCGAGCCATACCTGCCAGTTTGCCCCTCTCCTTGAACGGGTCTGGATAGAGGCGCACCCAGTCGCCGGAGCAGAGTCGGTAGAGCAGGAGGGCGCGGAAGACGTTGTGTCGCACCCACAGCACGGCGAAGAGCGTGGCCACGTCTTCCATGGCCGCTGGCACGGAGCACTCGGCCTCCCCGCGCGGGCGAGCCACCACCGCCACCAGCGGCGCCGCCGAGTGCAGGCGCATGGGCTGCGTCAGGTTCGCCCCCTTCGCAAGACAAACTTTAGCCACTTTCTGCGTCAGGCTGCGCTTAAGCTTACTAGAGCTCGCGGGCACTGCGTCCAGAAAAAAATGGCGCGAGATTTAAAAGTAAGGGTTGTAAAAATTCTACGGAGTGGTGGCATATCACTGATTAACTGGCCCATAAGTCTTATGAAGAAGTTACTTGACAATTATTGTCACAAATTTAGCTGTATTAATTCCAATTTCTCTTTACGGCAAAGAAATAATCCATTAAAATAAAATAACATGGCAGTCCGATTTCAAATTCTCAATTGAGAGTAAAATTTAAAAAAAATGAATGAAAGGAATCTTGACTTTGTAATGCTGTTTACTTAATAGTGATATAAAAACATGAATTTTTTACGTTCAGATTAGAAGGTTTAAAAGACAAATATTTTGGTCTGTTAAAAGCGCTGTTCGTCCGGAAGCAAGAATTGTTTACTGACAGATACTTGTTTATTTATTTCACATTATTACTAAAAACAATAAAGTACTGAATAATTTAATAATACAACACAAAACGAAACAAGGAAAGAATGCGCCATTCAAACATATACCTGTCACTTGCAAAAATATTTATGTAAGAGATATGTTAGTAAGAAAATAAACTTTAAATGGTAAGTAGCGAAGAATATAAACATAACAAAATTCTCGGTCATTTTATAGAAAAACTCTGACAAGCATATTTTCGTATGAAGCCACTAGTCACCGCCTCGCGCCGCTCCTACTTGCACATGCTCACCCTTTCTAGATTTTAAGGGGGAAAGGAGTGCGAAGTCAGGGGAAGTTGACAGTGCCCGTACGAGCGCCGGGCTCCCGAGAATCGTGCGGCCGGGTTCGACGTGACTACTTTAGAGCGAAATGGAAGAAGTTCCGAACTGTGACGACAGAGTGTGTGCTCTAATTCCTAGTAACACATCACGTGACCAATACACGCGATGATACAATCACATGACACATCAATCATGAGACCACAGCGGGGAAGGTGGAGAGTGTGAGCTCAATTCTCATAATAACGTACCATCTTTATTCACATTTGTTTGATTAGGAGGTCTATTTGACATTTTGTCTATTTCCTTTTGGGGCCAGCTTTATACAAGTAACTATATAGATTAATGCCAGTAGCAGAATGTTGCATTATGAAAAAATAGCAACACATCCTTTCCCCACAGTTGTCAAGAAATTCCAGATCACATGACCAAGTGAACGACTAGCTTTCGTTATAAGTCGATTGCAAAATCTGGAGAAATAGAAAAATCTCTATCACTTGGAGCTCACCGAAACGAAAAAAAACCTGCCCCATTTTTATGCGTTTTCTAGGTTATGCGAGAACAAAGTTTAATTAAGAAATTCGAGCCACTTTTGGGCAAATTTTAATATCACGAGAAAGTTTATATGATAAAATAAAAATTTAATAATTGCAAAAAATTCTAAATGTCACCATTATTTTCTGTTCCCATTCTCTCTTAACACCGAAGAAGCCCCAATTTGGTAATCTTTTATATCTAGTAGAGCCACAAAAAATATTCCGTTCGTTTTAGTTGGACAAATTCCCAATGTACCTCACGTACACACCTCGTAGAGCCAACCGGTGTACTGCACTTGTTGGTGCAACAGAAAGTGAAGGAGGTGCTCCACGTTGTCAGCGACGAGCAGGTAGGCGGAGCGGCGCTCCAGGCTCTCGTGCACTAGGCCATGGGTGGCGACGCGTGGCGAACGCCACAGCAGCACGTGCGTGCGTGCGCGGTGGTGCAACGCCTCCAGCCACGGCAGCGCCAGGTCCGCCCCGCCCCCGCCCTCGCGGAGCAGCACCAGCAGCGCGCACACGGGCCCCCGCGCCGCCTCCAGCCACACCAGCGCGTCGGCTGGGATCCACGATATGCCCGCAAACCGCGCAGCGCGGGCCAAGCGCACCCGCACCTCTGGCCCCGGTCCCGACCCTGACTGCGGTGCCAGCGCCGGAGCCGACCCTAACCGTGGCCTCAACCCCAGCCCTGACCCCGGCATCCAGGAGTGGGCCGCGAGCAGCGCTAAGCGCGCCAACCGCACCCTCATATACAGCCCCGGCCCCGACTCCGGCCCTGACCCCGGCCCTGACCCCGGCCCTGACCCCGGCCCTGACCCCGGCCCTGACCCCGGCCCTGACCCCGGTCCTGACCCCGGTCCTGACCCCTGTCCTGACCCCGGTCCTAACCTCCGTCCTGACCCCGGTCCTGACCCCGATCCTGACCCCGATCCTGACCCCGATCCTGACCCCGATCCTGACCCTGACTTCGGCCTAGGCCCAGACTCCAGCCCTGATCCCGGCCCCGAATCCGACCCCCGCCCCAGTCCTGGACCCGATCTTGCAATCCACGCCTCCGCCTCCGGCGCGATTCCCGCACGCTCTCTCACTAGCGCCCACCAGAAAACCGCACCCGCGCTCTTTCCCGCCCCCGCACCCGCGCACGCACCCGCGCCCGCGCTCGGAGCTCTGCGTCCAACGCTTGCCTTTGAGGACGGCAGTTGCCCCGTACGCGTTGTCTTGGAGAACCCCGACCCCAACCTCGAAATTACAGTAGATCCAGACTCAGACTTCAACCACAAGTCCTTTAGCAACTTCGACGCAGTCCCCGTACCCGACATCGACTTTCCCAGCCGACCTGACCCCACCTCGAACCCCGGCTTTACGAGTGTAAAAGACCCTACCACCGATTGCAATCGCATCACCAATTCAGATTCGGTCGACATCTTTGATTTCTTCACCAACTCCACAACAGATTCTAACTCTGCCTCTAATACCGTCCGCGTCCCCGCACTCGTATCTGATTCCGTCACGAATTCAGATCCTTTCGACGACTCCGATCCTGCTTCCCATCCCGCCAGCAGCTTCAAACACGATATTAACTCTACCGTACCTGACCTCACAAACGTCTTCCTACATCTGTTCCATCCCGATCCTTCCTCTGATCCTACAACAGACTCCCGCTCCGATGCCGTAATTGATCTCGATATTATTTCCAATATTCCCACTGGTTCATACTCCGAATATAAAATCGATTCCGGCGATGGTTTCGGTTTCACGTCCGGCATTTGGAGTGTTCCAATACCCTCAACCGACGTGAACCGCGATCTCGAACCCGGTGTCTTCTGAAATGTTGACGGCACTTCGAATGCTCCGTTAAGCTGCGAGCTCTCATCTAATTCCAATAAACTAGATTCCAGGTTGGTTTTCATCACAGAACTTTTCATTGATTCCGATACCCCCACCGATCCCTCTACTGGTGACTCCAAATCCCGACCCAACCCCAAACCCCTCTCCGATCTGTATTTGCTTTTTGACTTTTCCGGCCCCTTTGACATCGCTTCTGACCCTGATCCTGGTGTCCCAACTGCAACAATCACAAGCAGCACCAGCCACATCTTTGTGTACACTTGGTTCAGCATTTCCTTCAATGAACGAGGTGGCTCTCAAATGCCGTAATCAATAGTTTACTAGCACTAAGGAAGTTCGTAAAATCTCGTAAATGAGTAGAAAAGTACAAGCAGGTACCTCTCTTCAGACGATTATATATCAGATTTGAGTAAATTTACTACTTCCTCTTGGAATTCTTTCAGAACCTTTTTGACCCGCTTAACGGCCTTAGATTGAATCTTCCTTTGTGATCTTCGTCAGGAATCCAGGAAAGTTATTTGCGATGATGCCCTCGTCAACACTTTTATAAGGAATTTAACAGTACTTGTTTAACCAACAATCTTCACAATCAATTGTTCTATAACCACACCGTTAATATTATTTTTTCCTCAAATAATGATTCACAATAGTAATGTAAATTGTACAGGGGTGAACACAATAAATAAGTTTGATTAAAAATACTTAAGGAAAGCTGTTTGAATTAACTAGCACTTTAAGAATTTTCTGTTACTCCCTGCAGTACAAATTTTAGTTCTTGGTGGTATGGGACATTGAAACTTCGAAATCACACTGGTTTGCACAAGTGAACGCTTCGGAAATAAGTTCTTGTTAGAATCAGGTGACGTGGTAAACCTAGATCTCAATGAAAAGTGACTTAGTAACTAGAAATAATACTGTATGTGAATATTAATTCTACGGAGCAGTTCATGATTGTATTCATAGTTTTGTTTTTTTCGTGAAACAGAGCTGCTAACTAAAGAGACACGATAAGGAAAATATACATTTTACCACGGACGATGAATTATCTTCTGATTTTCAACGTTGGATAATAATAGTTGGAACAGAACGAAGAAAACGAATACGAACTACCCAAAATAAAATATACTACAAGCAGTCACACCAAGAACGCAAAGAAGGCAGAAGCAGAAAACGCTTTATGATGGATGCAATTACGCGAGTTTTGTTATCAAAAGACGAAAATGGGTTAAGTCTAAAGCGTATGAGCTCTTTCTTAAGGTATTTTAGAAATTCTTTTAAGGAGTACAAGAAATCCTTTTAACGTTTCCTAGGTGGTTCAATTACGAAACTACATATTCTCACCCGAATATTTTAAACGCTTGGATGGAATTAGAAACTGAAGTTAAATTAAAGAATCTATGAGCTTTAGTACTGTTTTCAATAATTGGTTCACCGATGTAATATTGGAATTAGGGTTTAAAGTTATTAAAACGGACTGATGTAGTTTTTATACTCAAAGCAGGGATGGATCGATTATTCTGAGTCTGAATAATAATTTCATAAGTCCGCAAGAGAAGAATGTGCCTCCTCCAATTAAGTCACTTGAAAATAAATATTCTTCGGTGAAGGTCGTTGCATTGAGTGTGTGTGTGTGTGTGTGTTGTGTGTGGTACGTTGAACTCTAAAACTGTAATTCTTAATTGAAAATGTGTTAACAACACAATGAAATAAAATTTTTAATGAATTATGAGTTACAAAATTTAATGAAATGAAGTAGAATGTACAAAGCAGATGGAATTAAAATGTTCAGGAAAAATTGTTATTAAGTCATGGAAAAGTATGATTTGTAACAGAAACATACACTTTTGAATACAGGCATTCGTCGGGTAGAGACATTCAATTCAAGATAATATTTTCTGTTAATGTGTGCAGAGTGATGTGTTTTGTAATGGGGGAAAAGCACATCAAAAGAAAAGTGACACAATGATTTGTAAAGCGCTTGGAACATGAATACAAATTACATAAGCGCGAACGTTGAAAAGGTTTTTAAGACTCATTCTTATGTACTGCTCTTATGTACTCTGGAATTCTTTTTGTTACACAATAAATAGTTTTTGTAGTTCTTGTGTTAGTTAAAGAAACCTCACAGTTCTGTCACAATGTATGGAAATGATTTTATAATTTCTTCTATAATTGCAAGTTGATATTATTTCGTTCCCAGATTTTTCGTGCCATCATAAATTAATATTCAGAAGTAATTAAGAGTTGTGCATTTATCAATATGCTGTTTATGTTGGCCCTATGTTAATTACAGTCTTAAAAGGGTAATATTTGACGATAACTTATTATATTTTATGTTTATTATTCCTTATTCGTCTGCATTATTCTTTCAAAATCTTCATTTGGATTTTATTAATGCTAGCTTATGCCAATTTATTGATTGAATTGAATTGAATTGAATTGAATTGAATTTGCCTTATTTCACGTGGCGAGACTCAGGCCATGAGGCCTGCTCTTCCGTCTGACCACGTAAATTTCGTTACACTCCTTTCACCAACCATGGGAGAAAGAAGGTATTACTTGGGCGACGAAATAGGCGATTTGAATTTAGCTCAGAGGCGTCATTTAGGCTTGAGGATCTTTTACATGCAGTAAATCTACTAACATGGGACAGCCGGCTTTACTTCCCCTCCGAAGGAAGGAGTACGAAGGATTTTAGGAAAGGCGTACGAAGGAATTTAGTATGTACTTCAGACTTTTTGTTCAATATTTATGTTTTTTACCTTTCCATATGTTTACAAATTTCCTTCATCCTTAGAACTGTGCTTCATATATTCTCACTTGCAAAATACTCAATTAGAACAAACATAGTTCAGTTCAATTTGAACAAACATCAGTTCGTGTCTGGACACGGTTGGGAGCGGACGTGTTTCACTATGGGCTCCGCGCAAAGTAGTGTGACGTACTGGGAATTAATAACACAGACGACTGTTTCTAAATAAAAAATATACATATATTTACACAATAATTTACAAATTGAATTTACTACACGAAAAAATCTCTGGCAACCTTTCTATTCCCTTAGCCGCGAAACCCCGCGACCGTCCCCAGGCCTAGCCCAGGACCACTGCTCTAAACAAGGCGAGCAACGCGTGGTGCGAAGCTGTTGGACACTGAGTCCCTTAACCACCGTTATCACATGACCTGACGCCAAACCGGTCTTCGCCTGGAAGGCCGCGTGCTAGGATAGCACCGGAGATATCACTCTGTCTTTCAACCCTCTACATATCTCGCGTGGGTGCTGTTGGTGCCGCCTTAAGTACCCTGCGGGCTCGCCCCTCTCCTCGGCGCCCCGATGCCGGAGGGCGTCACGAAGGCTCAGCGGCCAGCTTCCTCTAGGTTCTTGCGACATCGTCCCTGCCTCGCACCCTAACCTTTCTCTATAGTTATTTTCGAGCGGAGCTTCCCTGCCCCATCCCCTTGGTCTATTCAGCGCGTCCTCGGCCCGGTGCGTGCCAACCGCCCCCAACCCACATCCGGCTTAAGCATGGGGGTGTAACGGTTTTTCCGGGCCCGGCTCGCTGCACGACGCCACAGTAGATTGGGTTGCGAGCTGCAGGCCTAGCGGACCCGCGTCGGCCGTTGGGCGCAGCGAGCGGCGTGTTCCCGTGTGGGTACAACGCACTCGTCTAGCGGTTCCACACACGGCGCATTTACGATTTTCGTAATTGCGGCATTACTTGTAATAGGAGGAGTGGAATTAAATCCAGATCCGGTAACGACCAGACGGGGTTTCCCGTTGAATGCAAACTGGCAGTGGGAGGACTGCAGAAATGGAGAAGCAAATGGGCGAAGCGAGCTATCGCGGCTTCGAAATGAGTTCGTAAAAGTGACAGCCAAACTCGAGGAAACGTAAAGGGAACTGCGAAACATGAAGTTGGCGACAGCAACGGTTACGGCGCCTGTACAAGCGGTGAGGCTTGGCAGGACAGTGTTGGCTTCAACTTCTTGGGAGGCAGTGGCGACGGCAGCGACGGTAGCAACGGTGGCGACGAGGCGACGGGGCGACGGGGCGACGGGGCGACGGGGCGACGGGGCGACGGGGCGACGGGGCGACGGGGCGACGGGGCGACGGGGCAACGGGGCAACGGGGCAACGGGGCAACGGGGCAACGGGGCAACGGGGCAACGGGGCAACGGGGCAACGGGGCAACGGGGCAACGGGGCAACGGGGCGACGGGGCGACGGGGCGACGGGGCGACGGGGCGACGGGGCGACGGGGCGACGGGGCGACGGGGCGACGGGGCGACGGGGCGACGGGACGACGGGGCGACGGGGCGACGGCGGCGACGGAGAGGGCAACATCAACGGCGGACACCTTAATATTTGGTGATTCTATAGTGCGTCATGTGGGAAAGGGACACCCTATGACAGTTCACTGTTTTTCAGGAATACGCGTGGAGCAGATGAATACACAATTAGAAAATTGTGATGTGGTTAACCCTAAAACAGTTATTTTACACGCGGGGTCTAACAACATTAGGAAATGTCGATCATTTGATTACCTCTTGGGTGACATTTATTACCTTGCAACCACTGCAAAGAAAAAATTTCCGAGTGCTCGCATTGTTCTGAGCGCAGTGCTCCACCGCCGGGATGAAGGGCCTCGGAAAGTCAGACGGGCCAACAGCGACATGGAGTGGGTGGCACAGAGTCTAAGGCTATTTTTCGTAGAATAGAGTTGCTTCCCGTAGGCTTCCGCGGTCGGAGTCATTGAATTCTTGGCTCAGGAGCAGTATAGCTCTGAAGAAGGCCACAAGATGGCCGAAACGTCAGTTCCATCGACCATGACGCGGCTAATCCCGGACAGCCAAGAATACTTTTCGTAGATCCAAACAGGTGGATAAATGAGACTGGACTCGGTCGTGACGGCGTGCATTTGAACCTCCAAGATGTCGCCGAGCTCAGTGGGCTCTTCAGTAGAGTTGCTGGGTTTTGCAGCGCACCTGTACGAAACCATTGACAAGATGGACGGACGCCCAGCGGTGTTGCCCTTCTCTCCGGTGACAGTGGAGAGGGAGGGAGGGTTTTCTGTCGGCGAGGGTGAAGGCGACGGAGGTGACAACGGGGATGGACGCGGCGGCGGCGGCAACGGTGGAGGAAGCGGTGGAGACAACGGGAGAGGCAGCAGCGGAGACAGCGGGGATGGCAGCGTTAACGGCTACGGCGGCGTCAGCGATTAGAAAGTATACAGGAGGAAGAGCGTTGCACAGGGAAGGGGAGCAGCCAAAGCAAGATTCGTTTTCCGAGAAAGGATTAGGGGTGAGTAAAGGAGCTCTTAAGCTGTTGCAGGTAAATTGCCGAAGTGTTGTTAATCAGGAAATTCAGCTTTGGAACTTAATTGAGGCATGTGATGAGGACGTAGTGATCGGTACTGAGTCATGGCTAAATGAAGAAATATCAGATTCAGAAATTTGTCGAAACGACTATAAAATATTTAGGCGGGACAGGAAAACTACAGGCGGGGGGCGGCTTTATTTTAATCAAAACATGTATAAACGCGAACTTGAAATGGAAAAGCATTGAACATGAAGTGATAGGAGTAGATATAAGCATAGACAACTTGCAGACAATAGATCTTATTGCATGTTATAGGCCACCAAATGGGAATTATTCCATTCTTGAGAATATTCTCAAATTGTCGGAAAATTTGAATAGAACCAATCCGTTTTTAATTGGCGGAGACTTAAATCTAAGTGACATTAACTGGCAGGGTGATGTTGCGATAGAAAGATAATAATAAATAAACTAGTTTGGGATGCAGGAATGGCGCAATTTGTTGACAAACCAACACGTCAAAATTCTTAGATAATTTTCTTATTAGACCGATGGACATATTATACTACTGCGATGTTATTCAGGAAATAAGCGATCCCAATGCCGTAATTCTCGAAATAAATGCTACTATTTGCAGGGAAAATGATAAAATCGGCAATAGAATATGGCAATATCGTAAAGCTGACATGAATGGACTGCAGCATTTTCTAAAACTGAAATATGTGGATTTCGAAAAGTTAGGAGGGGGATTGGAAAACATATGGAATAATTTTAAAGAAATCATTTAGGAAGCTCAACAATGTTTCATTCCTTTGAAGTACATAAAAAATAATTCAGATCTAGAGTATTATAACGCGGAAATTCGCAAATTGAAAAGAAAAATGAGAAAAGCGTATAATATTAGGCATCGCAGCGAGGCACATTTACTAAAATTCCGACAAATTATGCAAGAAGTAGAAAATAAAAAAAACTGCGCAAGAATCGTATCGTAAGTTAATTTTAGATGATAACGAAAATGCTTGGGCAAAGTTTTTTAACTTTATACGCTACCGACGGGTAAACAGGACACACTTCCTACAAGATGGCAAAATGTAGATATCGTAGACGATGAAGAGAAAGCTAATATATTCAATAATTATTTCTGTTGTGTATACAAACAAAAAGCTAACCAAATTATTATAGGGCACAGCAACGTGGATCATGTGTTCAAAATTGATCAAACGGAAGTACGTTCGCATTTGTATAAAAATGAAAAACTGGAAGTCTTGCGGTCCGGATGGTATTACAACCGATGTTAAAGGTAGCAGTGGAAACAATAATACCATATTTGGTCAGACTTTTCAATATATCAATCAACAACGAAAGTGTTCCGGATGATTGGAAATCTGCCTTCATAGTGCCAATTTTCAAAAATGGACCAAGTGAAATGCAAAATTATAGGCCAATTAGTCTTACGTCAGTAGTCTGTAAATTGTTTGAAAAATTATTATCTAATTCGATGAATATACGGTATAACGTACAATCTGGGGTGTATAATCAATATCAGATTATATCTCTTTTGTTCGTGTTGCATGACAAATCAAAAATAAAGCAATTCCCATACTGCGCCACGCTCACCTCATTCAGCATCTGCAAAACTCTTTTCCAGCTCCGCGTTCGTCGCTCACACGCTGTTTGCCCTCGTCCTCGATCCCACGCCCCTCCCCTCCCACCTCCCCCCCCCTGCGCCCTCCGCTGCGGCCAGAGCCCCGGCGTGATTTCCCGCGGGGCACCGCGCCCGCCGACGCCGTTAAAGTGCCAATCAAAGCGCCTCTCGCCCTTCGAACCCGCCCGCGCCCCCGCCCACGGCACCTCACTTCCTCTAGCTCTCACCTCCAGCCCCCCCACCCTCACCCAGCCTCACGCCGTCCGCCCCGCCACGTCCTGCCCATGGCTTCCGGACTGCCTCGCCCACCCCTTCACCTCACCAAGGCCCTCCTTTCCACCTCTCCATGGCCTTACCTTCCACCCCGCCACACGCCTCCCTTCGCCCCAAGGCCCTCTTTTACACCACGCACCTCCCTTCGTCCTCGTTCTGCCCTTCCCTTCCGTTCCATCTCGCCCCTCCATTCCGCTCACCACACCCCTCCCACTTCTCTACACCCCTTCCTTCACCCCACCTAGCCCCTCCTTTTCACCCCGCGCCTCCCTTCCGCCTCAACCTGCCAAGCTCTTCCTTTCCATTCCACCCTTGCTTTCCCACCCACCATATCCATCCCTTCCACCCCGCTTCGTCTCACTTAGCCCCTTCTTTTCACCCTTCTTTCTGCCTCATCCAGCCCTTCCCTTCCACCTACCACGCCCCTCAATTCCGCTCCCTTACGCCCCTCCCTTCGCCTCACCAAGGCCCTCGTTTTCACGCTGCGCCTCCCACCTCAGCCTGCCCTTCCCTTCCGTTCACCACGTCCTTCCTTCTTCCCCACGAAGCCCCTACTTTTCTCCCCGCCCTTCCCTTCCGCCCCGCTCCCTTTACATCTGCCCTCTCCTGCTCCTCCCTTCCACCCCGTCCCGCCCCGCCGCACTATTCCGGTCAACCAACCCCTCCCTCCGCCTCGTACCGCCTCTTCCTTCCACCCTATCCCATTTCTTTTGCCCCGCCTCGTTCCGACTGTTAGCTCGCATCCACGCGTACCTGTCCGCCCTCTCTGTTCGCACTTCACAATCCCACCTCTTCCGAGCCTCATTGCCTGCTTCACACCGCTCTCTTCTCTTCTTTTACGACTTCTCCCCTCCCGCCCACAGCGCCTTCTGGCCCCGCCCAACCCCCCTCTAGCCCCCCCCCCCCGTCACACGCCCTTCTCCCACCCGCACCCCCTCCCAGTCCCATGGCCCGCCGCACGCGGTCACCCCGGAAGACGCCTCCGCCGGGCCTTGGCTGCAGCTGGGACAGCGCTAAGTGTCTTGGGAGAGCCTTTGATCCCGAATAAATCACTTCGACAGCGACAGCAGGCGACAAGGACGAGCCGTGTCTCCTGAAGACCTCGTATATTTCCTGGGAGAAGAAAATCTTCCGCATGTGGATAAAATTTTCTTGAGCACTGGTCTAACTCGTCGTTAACTGATATGATACATAATGCAACACCATGTTTGTGTTCCGACCATTTCAAGTTCCTTAAATATGTATTATTAAATTTAATGTTTATTTTATTGTGAAATAAAATATTATTTATTGTGAAACTTGAATTAATTTACTTATGGTAGAAAGACGGATAAATCGAGAAGTGCGGCTGAATATGGAAATTTCTTTATTCATGTTGATGTAGTTCTGGTCGTACCTTGTATACTAGCTGTACCCGCATCTGTGTTTGTGTGGAGTCGTGAATATATTTAGACAATTTAATTAAAAGATGAGAAAAAATGTAAAAATATTTCATTATTTGACAAATTTTTACATTAATATTAACATGAAATCCACATAAATCTAAATACCTAAATCTTCCTCATACACTATATTTTTGGTTATATATTCAGGAGCAAGGATGAAAATTTTTGTGAAATCACTCCCTCAAGAGCAGGCTACATACATCCGACTATAACAAAAAAATACTCAAATATATGCCTCCTTTAAAAATTTGAAAATTTTGACATTTTTAAAGTTTAAGGTAGTTAAAATATTTAGTCATTCCTGAACACAGAGATATGACTTTTATTGTAAAATTCGATAGAGAAATGTGGTTTTAAATGTTTAAATCTCTCTCTGCAGCAGATCGGGGACATGTCTAACAATTTTTGTTTATTCGATCAACCTAATTATCTTAATCTGTAACTTATATAGACTCTTAGAAGAGATTCTGTTCTTCACGTTGGCAAAACTGTCATAATTGTTCCTTCTTTATTCTTCTAGTTTTGTAACGTTTGTTTGTTTACATCTGTTCTCTGTGTTCGTGAGATAAGAAGTACGGTTTTCTATGAAAGTGTTTCTGGTTTATTAAAAAAATGTCAACTAAAGAGACAAGAATGAAGAAGAGGAGGGCAATTTTAGTTACTACTAAGGAGAAGGAAGGTGTTCCATCATATAGTGCAAGTTGCCACTAGAAAAAATGTGAAAACAATTGTTTAATTGTTAAATTTAACTTTAACATTCGTTCCTGAAAAATATCTTTCTCTTTTTGCTCATACGACCCATTTTCTCAGAAACTATTAAAGATAAAAATATTAAATTTTCATCTTTATGTAAATATGACTGAACTACTTAATCAAAATAATGAGGTAGATTGCAAAATTGTTAGAATTATGGATTAATATGTGTCCAATTTTTAAAATTATTTTCAATTCTTTTTTAAAATTCTGTAAACATTTTTGTGATATCCTACTCAAATAAGTCTGCTTATAATAACAAATAGTTACAGAATATACTGTAAAAATTTCAAAGTTCAAGTAAAGTACCTTCGAAGATAAAGGGTCATAAATGTAGCGAGTTTAACATAGATTAAATTGGCCGTCAGACTCCCCTTAAAACAGAAATCTGCCCTTTTAATACCTGACTATAAACAAAACAAAATTTTACGCAAATCTATGCTTCCTTTAAAACAAAAGTCCGCCGTTTTCCTTTATTGATCGTCATTGCAAAACACAAATGATCGGTCAATTGTAGTCTCTTGAACTGAAACAGGTAGTTTCTGGATATTTTTGTAATTCTTTGTATGAATTTTTTGTATAAAGGAAACGTATAGTTTCTAGTGTGATTCACAGACGGACGAACAGACAGAAAGATAAGACACGGGTACGGTTTTTTCTTAAAAAAAAGCTTTTGCGGTATTAAGGAACAAAAAAACATGTATTCTGATCACGAAGGAAGAATAATCCTCTTTTGCTGTATCAGGAAGCCTCAATACGAATTGTTTATGACAAAAAAGGCACTTTTGCCACAGAATGACATAACTTTCCTTTAAGTACGTATATTACTTCAGTAACAATATTTATAAGCTATCACAAACCATTAGAAAAAGTGAAAGTCCAATAATGGCTAGCACCTTTTGTAAGTGAAAGCTCCGCTCACCCCTCATTATGCGATGGGTTAATATAATTCTAGCTTCAACATGACTACTTATGAATTATTTGACAGAAAAACAAATGTAAATGACAGTACAACCGACCCCTTGCTGATGAACGAAATTTTTCCGTTTCAATAGAACCATACCACCGTAACCTTCCGATTTACCCAAATGTTTATTTTATTCGTAGATATATAATTTATTTAATTTGCTTTGAGTATTAATCCTCATAGCAAATTTTCGCGCTTGTACTTTTAATACAATAATATAATACAGTAAAGAACACTAAAATACATATAATGAAATACATAGTACAAATTAAATGCAGAGGCCCTTCACAGACTACTGATCTTATCGCTTACAACATTATTGCTAGAATTTAATCTTAACCTAAAAGTCTTGATGTTTGTGGGAAAAGTCTCCATTAGTGCTGCAGGCAATCTATTCCATGACTGGATAGTCCTATTTACAAAGTAGTATTTTCGAACATCAGTTCTCTGTTTCCTTGGACGTATGGGTTCATGCATTATTTCCCTCTGTGCCGGTTTTTCTCTAACGCTTTGTAAAATATACACAACCTTGCTTTTTCCTTATGGTTCGCCAATTATTCCATGTCCATACTTTGTTGGAAATATTTCTTAGCGAATTTCCCCTTTTAACAAATTTTGCTGCTTTTCCGAGCTCTTCCGATGGAGTTTATTTATCCCTTTCTATACGGATCCCAACACGCTGTTCCATACTCTAATACCGGACGCCCAATGGTTGTATATGCTAGTTTTCTTGATTTACTACTCATTATTTACATTAATACGTATTTAAAATATTTACCCAGAAAATCAATAAAGCTCAAATAGCATAAAATTAGAAAAGGTTGATGGTAACAACCCTCTTTTGCTCCCTCCCCTGAGTGTCACCCAAGACGCTATGCGTCGCCGCGAGTATAGTTTGGTTTGGTTTGTTTTTTTCGTGTTTCCGGGCGCGTCAACTGCTTTGGTCATTAGCCCCGTTAGTGTAGTGTATGTTTTTTCTCGGGAGATGACGGTGATCTTCCCCCGCTGGATGACGAGATCCGACTCCAACCTACTGTCGGCTACTGGGGATTCCCCCTAACCAGGACTCTCCCACCAGCGGGGCACCGCCCCAACCGGGACAAGCTCTTAAGTTCCCGACCGGTCTCCCGGAATATGTGGTAGTGTAGTGCATGTTAGTGTGTGTGTGTAAGGGGGAGAAGATAGGTCAACGAGAGGAAGGAAAGATCGCGCGCGGTCTGTGGCCCGTGTGGTAGGGTACTGCTCCGGCATTCGCCTGGTGTTGATAGGAGAAACGACAGAAAACTACCGATCAGAGCAGCTGGCCGCTAGAATTCTCCTCCAGGCAGCGACTGAATTGGACATAGCTGAAAAGCAAGTATCGAAAATCCTGCCGCCGCGGGGAGTGGGAACCTAGGACCTCCCGGTCAGAGGCGCTGCAGTGATATCAGTTGATGCACTGAGCTCCCGGTCCGCGAGTAAAAAACCGCGTGCACCCGTTGGTTTCTCTGAGTGTTTACGCGCATCCAGGCAACGCTGCCCGTGAGAGACAGCGGGGCGAGCGCGATGGACGCGAGCGAGGAGCAGGGCGATGGCGAGCGGGAGGCGGGCGACGCGAGCGGCGGCGACTCCGACGAGCCCAGCGACCCCGAAGAGCGCGCGGCCAGCTGCAAGTTCAAGGCCATCGTGGACATCGCGGACGATGACGACCTGCGCCTGGAGGAGTTGGAGGTGGGCGGTGGAGCTGTACAGCATAATTCAGTGTGCACAAGCAGTGCAATGTAGCCGCCCTTCCTTGCATTGTAGTCATTCCTCATCTTTCCGACACATCTGTCTGGTGTAAAACATCTATGTTACTCATCTCCAATGTTCACAGATATCTGAAGAAACAATACAGCTATGTGAGAAGTGTCCATGATTTTGTTAGATGCACAGGAACTCGAGGAAGATGCAAAAGTAATGAAACTTTACTCCGATTTAAACATAGCTGCACTTCAAGGTCACGAGCTGGAAGGACACTGACATCCAATCGGGATCTTCGTTATGACTTCAATTTGTGGTATGGGAGCTTCCGATTGGATAAAAATACCCCTCTCTCCATACAGCTCGTGACTTTGAAGTGCAGCCTTGTTTAAATCGAAGGAAATACTATGTTATTGAAGTATTCATTAAGGTGGTATTTGTTAAATTATTTAATTTATTTCAGTGCCATATGGTAGCATTTTTTGTTCTTCTTGAGAAGAGTTCGTGCTACTTTTTGAATACATGATATATTTGATTTTGTTTAGTAACATTTTTGCTGCTGCAGGCCATTAGTAAAATTATAAAAACAGTGATTAGGAAAGGGGTAATTTGCAGTGCGCTTGAAGTATTCATTACCGCAATTCTTTTCCCAGTGTTTGACATTTCACCAACTTTGTTGTTTTGAAGGTATCTATTGCAACTTGTCTCTCAGGTGCTTGTACTTTGCCGTCGGATTGGGCTCATACAAGGCTAGGTATAAAACGAAGGTACGTGTGTGATTCAATAATCAAAGAGACAAATTAGTCTGGAGAAAAAACATTTGGTATGAAAAGTTTGGTAATTTTAAGACTTTAAGTTGGCATCCGTGGGATGCGCCCTGACCATCTGGAGGATCAACATTGATGTGTTCATGACCTCAAAATTAAGTTCAACGATGGCGAGTCCACATTAATTGAACAACGTTCATTGATTATTTTTTTACTTTCTGAAGGTGAAATACCAGCTAATATATACACTAGAATGACTAAATTGTTTGATGAAAGATGTATAAACCGTGGGAATGTTTACAAGTGGGTACAACAGTTCGAAAGTAGTCGAGACTCAGTGACTGACGAACCTCGTACTGTCCGTATCAGTACAAAAGTCCTGTTGACGGTGTTTTGGGATGGCGTAGTTGCGCTTTTTGTAAATATCTTGAAGAAATGCGTACAATAAACGGCCAATACTACTGAAATATATATTTGAATAAAGTGAAGCCAGCCATGAAGGAGCGATGTCGTGGATCTTACAGGAAAGGTGTGATTCTCCAGCAAGACTACGCAACAAACCCGTTAAATCATCGATAAAATGGGTTTGGAGGTACTGCCACATCTCCCTTATAGCCCCGATTTAGCACCATCTGCTTTCCATTTGTTTGGTCCACTGAAGGAGGAATTACGTGAGAAGAAGTTTGATGATAACGAGGATGTCAAAAAATGTGTGGGAAATTGGTTTAACCTCCAAGATAAATAGTTCATTGCAGCGGGTATAAAACACCTGGGAACCCGCTGGGTAACAAACGCATAAATATTGGTAGGGATTGTAGTGAAAAGTTGGATAAGCCCTATTTAACAAAAATGACCGTTTATTTCTCCAGACCAATTTTTCTCTTTAATTATTGAATGCCCCTCGCATTATTTGACGTGTTAAATTTTGATGAAGTTTCAACGCCAACTTTTTAAAATGATATTCTTTGAGCGGTATTTTTACGCCCGAATGTACATCGACGATTATAAAAGTGTAAAGCGGCGCACTCAGTACTCTGCGGAGGCATGTATTTTGAACTACATGTATGTGAGGATTGGTGTATATATTTATTTCTTTTTTCTCAAATTCTACAAAGCAATGACAGTTTCCATGCTAACTTATGCATGCGAAAACTGGACAATAAATAGAACAGACAGAAGAAAAATAGAAAGCGCCGAAATGAAATTCTTACGCTCAGTAGCAGGTTACAATATCTTAGAAAAACAATATAATGATGACATCAGAACCGAACTGAATATATTCAATCAGATGGACAGAATCCAATCATTTAGGAGCAACTGGCATGATCATACCCAAAGCATGCCTCCAAACAGAATTCCTATAATAATGTACACGTATAATCCTAAAAGAAGAGGAAATGTTGGCTGCCCCTTAACAAGATGGAGAGACTCACTCTCTTGATGTGGAAACAGGCCTTAAGGCCTAAATCCATGAAGCAGAAGAAGAAGATTTATTTCTTTTTTACTACGCCATTCATTTCGAATATTAAACACATTATGGCGTTACTTACGACAAAATCGACAGTCTTTAAGTCGTTAGCCAAGTTTACACTCAACAAATCTTACTCGTAAATAGCAGGGTGTCTCTCCATCACCAAAAATCCGCGTTAAAGAGATATGCATCCAAAGAGATTGTGTGGTTCGGCAAAGAAAAACACATTTTAGAAGAAAAAATTAACAGTACTCCAATGTTATTTCGACGAAAATCAATTTCAAAAATTTATTAATTTTTTCTATTTGAATTTGGCGTCAAAATTGGTTGATAAAAATACCTTCAAATTCAACTATTTTTCTCCGACTTTACAATTTTATGCTGCTTGCTACAGTAAAAAAGTAAAACACGAAAAACACGTTTTCCGTTGTATCTCTGCAAAAGATTGCCCTAAGAGGCTGATTTTGGGGAATCTATGTCATTTTTTTATTCTCTTTCATGTGAGCATCGTGATTATCGATTTGGTTTGGAGGCACTTTTTACCGTCTTATTCGGCTATAGCCTTTTCTGAAGCTTCGAGGAAAGGGTTAAAAGTTGTCTCAGACAAACTGTTCCAGTATCTAATAACTCGGCTCGTAATGTCCCATCGTCCGTTTTCTGTTCTCTTGTCTTCATTTTGTGCACGTATTGTGACATTGAAATTCTACTGTTTGAATGCTACCACGCGTTCCGCCGTGGGTGGCTGGGCGGTGCGGCAGGTGTCTCCGTCGGAGCCGGCGTCGCCGCGGGCGCTGCGCGGGTCCCCGCTCGACGCCCGGGGCCTGCTCTTCCCGCGCGAGCGCCACGCCCTGCAGCGCCGCCGCGCGCGCGACCTGCACGACGAGAACGCGCGCCTCAAGGTGCCGGCGGCGGCGGCAGCAGCGCTTGCGATTGATAAGCGCAGAGGTGGCCAACTTACAAGGCATCAAGAGTCACAACTAAAGCCTTTAATACGGTTACGGACTATACGGTCATTACTCGGGCGATCCATACCTTGAGTGAAGTAGGCTTCCGCGGCCGGAGTCATGTGAATGATCTTGGCTGTCCGGGTGACGCCGCGTCGAAGGCTGTGTTGCCGACGTTTCGACCATCTTTTCGTTGTCTTCCTCAGCCCTGCCCTGATCAGCCCTGCCCTGATCAGCCCTGAGGAAGACCACGAAAAGATTGTCGAAACGTCGGCAACACAGCCTTCGACGCGGCGTCACCCGAACAGCCAAGATCATTCACGATCCATAACTTACTTCCCCGTATTGTTGAGCTCGACCCTTTGCTTGACTGCTCTGAAACGTTGGGGGGAGGGATGGAACATTGCAAGATGTCAGGTACCTACCATGCATGGAATAACGCAATTAAACACATTGGATGATTTTCATTTTCTGAATTTTCTAGAAAAAATCTTGAAATGTAAACTTAACATATTACGTTAAAGGAGGTTTGACCCAGGCGTGTGTGTTAGGCGCACAATATTCTCTCCTGACTTGGATGACAGGGACTTTCACTTTTGACTAATAATCTTTCGCCGGCCACATTAAATGGCATCGCGGGTCGCATGAGGCCCCCGGACCGCCAGATGGTCAACCCTGGATTAGTGATTCCGGGCGCGTCAACTGCTCAGATCATTAGTCCTGTAAATGTCGTGCATGTTTTTCTCGCGAGATGGCAGTGATCTTCTCCGCTGGATGGTGAAATCCGGCACCGAACTCCAGTCGGCTAACGGGATTTTCCCTCAACCAGGTATCTCCCCCCAGCAGGGCACTGCCACAGACGGAACAAGCTCTAAACTCTCGACCGGGCTCCCGACATGTTTGGTAATGCATGTTAGTTTGTGTGTATGTAAGGGGTGACAATTAGGCACGGAAAAAGAAGGAAAGATCGCGCGCGGTCCGTGGCCCGTATTTTATGGTTCTGTTCTGACATTCGTTTGGTATTTGTCGAAGAAACCATGGAAACTACCGATCAGAGCATCCGGCTGCTACAATTCTTGTAGATAGCGACTGAATTCGACCTAGCTATCTAGCAAGTGTCGAAAATCCTACCACCGTCGGGACTCAAATCCCAGGATCTCTCAGTTAGAGGCACTGCAGTGACATCAGTTGATGCCCTGAGCCACCTCTCCCGGTATTTTTTTTTCGACACCAGTTGGATACCTAGATCAAATGCTAGCGGCCGGCTGCTTTGATCAGTAATTTCTCTGATCAATACCTGGCGAATGCGGGAGCTGTACGCAAACAAATAGACCCCGGAGCGTGGCGGTCCTCTTCCATGCCCTATACTCTCCCCTTAGACGTATACCTGAGAAGGGAAATTCCCTAAAAGCCAACGTTTAGTTTGGCACCGAATCTTACCATCCATCCCCCCGATGGACATCGCTCTATCCGCGATAAAACATTCACTTCACTGACGGGACTAACGACAACAGTAGTTGACGTTTCCGGAAATATCAGTCACTCATGATGTGAATGTGGCAATATCAATGATGAATTATTTTGTTTCCGGAAGCATGAAATGCTGTGATCATTGTCATTTATTTATTTATTCTTTAAGAGGATGTTACCTTACACGAGAAAATTGATACATGAAATATTTTCATTGAATATTGGAAAGCTTTTAATTTTGAAATAATAAATACAAAAACTACAAAACACTACAATACACAACAAAGTCATAAAATACCAAAAATATAAAACCAAGTCTTACGCAATTCCGAAGTATAAAAAATAGAATGTCACAATTTGTTAACAGTAAAAGTACAAGACACAAATAAAAAGTAATACTAAGAAAATAAAACAGTAAGACACAAGAAGAAAGTCATTACATAATACTTAATACAAAAACAAGCATAACACAATTTTCACACCTCAATTATTAAAAAGGTAATAGCCTTACATGAATTAGTTAAATTTAAACTAGAGTTTGACCGTGAAAACTGAGTGTGTCATGCCAAAATAATCAATAGAAGACATCGGTTCATTTGGTAGGCAGGGTATACGCCTCAGAAATCTATGCTGCACTGACTCGATACGGGCTATGTATTTTAGTAGATAAGGTGACCATATTGGTGAGGCATGTTCCAAAATGGGTCGAACTAGTGTTTTATTTAGAAAGATTAAGTAGAACAATTTTGGAAATCCACGCAAGTCCTGTTAATGAAACGAAGCATTTTTAAGGCCTTATTTACTATATTATCAATATGCAAAGTAATGAAGCCATTACAGGTAGGAGTCACACAAAGATCTCTGATAGAATCTACACAGGTTATTCTAGAGGAGAATTTTAATTAATATTATTCGTTGATCACTCTTGAATTCTTTTAAAAGTAAATATAGAAGTGAATACCCAGCCAGGCGAGACGTCATTTAGAGCCGTATTTATAAACCTCTCCCAGGGACGTGCCAGGCCTAGCAGGCTGCCAATGTTCGGTTTTACGATTTATGAACCGCCCCCAGCCAATTCCAGTCGTCCCTTGTCCTCCCCGCAAGTCCACAGATGGTAGGCCCTTAAGGACTCTGCTAGCAGAGCTTCATAAATACGACCCTTAGTCATCAAAAAGTGTCCAAAGGGGTCCAACTAGGAGAACCGTGCCCCAGTTGGCGGTGGCAGGGCCACGCCCAACGCCTACCTGCGTCCGTGCTTCAGTCGGAGCTGCAGCGGCGCGAGGCGGCGGCGGCGGCGCTGGCGAAGGCGGCGCTGGAGGAGCTGGAGCGGCTGCGCGCGCAGCTGGACGACGCGCGGTGGCCGGGCGGCGGCGCGCAGCGAGCGGACGCCACCCCCGCCCCCGGACCCGCCCCCGCCCCCGCCGACCCAGGGCCGTCGCCCGCGGCCAAGCCGCCAGCGACCACCGCCGGCAAGATCGTCGAGCTCAGCAAACGCGGTAGGATCACACGCGCGTGTAGGTGTTCATTAATTAACAGAAATCGCACCGGGAGAGGAGGCTCAAGGTAGCAACTGATGTCACTGCAGTGCATGAGGTTCCAGGTTCGAGTGCCGACAGTGGCAGGATTTTTCAACACCAGCTAGGTCGAAATCAGTCGCTGTCTGGAGCTTTCTAGCGGTCGGCTGATCTGTGTGGTAGTTTTTCGTGGTTTCTACGATCAACACCATTGGAATACCGGAGCAGTACCTTAACAAACGGGCCACGAACCGCGCGCGATCACTCCTACCTCTTCCTTGTCCTATCCTCTCCCCTTACATATACACTTACACTAACATGCACTACACTGCCACATATTCTGGGAGACCGGTCTGGAGCTTAGAGCTTGTCCCGGCTGGGGCGGTGCCCCGCTGGTGGGAAAGTCCTGGTTGGGGGAAACTCCACTAGCCGACGGTAGGGCGGCGCCGGATCTCGCCATCCAGCAGGGGAAGATACCCGCCATCTCCCGAGAAAAAACACATGCAGTACACTAACGGGACTAATGACCAAAGCAGTTGACGCGCCCGGAAACACGAAAAAATCAATCAATCAATCAACAAACATCGTATCGGGAGAGGTGGCTCAGGGCATCAACCGATGTCACTGTAGTGCTTCTGACCGTTAGTTTCTTTATTGGAGTCCTGACAGTGGCAGAATTTTTTAAGAGTAGCAAGATAGCTAGGTCGAATTCAGTCCCTGTCCGGAGGAGATTTCTAGTGGCCAGCCGCTCTGTTCGGTATTTTTTTCCGTGGTTTCCCCAATCAACACGAGGCGAATGCCGGAGCAGTACCCAAACAACCGGGCCACGGATCGCGCTCGATCTTTCCTTCCTCTTCCTTCTCCTATCCTCACCCCTTGCACACTCACACACACACTTACATTAATATGCACTACACTACCACACATGCCGGGAGACCGGTCGGGGACTTAGAACTTGTCCCGGTTGGGGCGGAGCCCTGCTGGAGGGAGAGTCCTGGTTAGGGGGAAAACCCCGTTAGCCCACGGTAAGACGTCGCCAGATCTGGCCATCCAGCGGGGGAAGACCACCGCTACCTCCCGAGCAAAAACACGCATTACATTTACGGGACTAACGACCATAGAAGTTGACGCGCCCGTAATCGTTAACAATCAATTGGGAGGGTAAAACACTCGAAGCTTCCCGCCGAAAATGTTCGTATTCGAGAGAACACGATTTCTTTGCGATTTGCAGGCGCTCTTCCGATACTTCGCGCTGCAGCTGCGTTACGTTGCGTTGAGTGGGTCAGGTGTGAGGTTTGCAGCGGTGGTTTCTGCTGTGTATAACAGCAATTGTGCCCACGTAACGGGCACACTGTACGGGCACACTGTACCGGCCAACATGGTTGTGGCCCACTGTGGCCGCGGGTAGTGTCGCGCCGTGGGCACGACCAGTAGGGAAGTGAGAAGTTCGGGAAGACGCCACCAGGCGCAGGTCGAGCGGCGGCGTCTGTCTGTGGTCACCGGGCCGTGTCGGCCCAACGATCGCAGGAGCCTTTCCCCTCCTTGCTCCGCCCTGGAGGTGGGGAGTAGAAGACTCGCACTGATGCCTCAGGGGGCATATTTAAAGGGCCTCGCCCGGGGCGGTAGGCAGAGTGGAACAGTTCGAGAGTGCCGAGTAAGTGCCTAGGAGTAAGTGGTGATTGCGATCAAGTGCTTGTGTCTACGGTGAGTTTTTCTTCTGGCGGACTGGGACCTGGACTGTATAACGGCTTTGATTTGGATTGTGGTTTTCTGGAAATAAAATTGGTGAAAGAACTGTTGTTGTTTCAATCTTGTACATAACACTTAGGCCAAATTTGGGTAACCAAAATACGGCACATATTAAATTACGCGCGTTTAGTTAATATATTCCCAGGATGTGACTGGTTCTGAGCGATATCACTTTAACGGCGGGTAGATTGCTTACCCAATGCGCTAACCCCCCTCCTTTAACCGGACCTGGGACCCGAAAGAGGTACCGTTAGGTACACGATCCTCCCAACGTTTGCTCCAGGCGGAGACGGTTATGACTAGGTTGATTGATTTGATTGATTGATTTTTTCGTGTTTCCGGGCCCGTCAACTGCTTTGGTCATTAGTCCTGTTAGTGTAATGCATGTCTTTTTCTCGGGAGACGGTGGTTATCTTCCCCCGCTGGATGGCGAGATCCGGCGCCGACCTACCGTCGGCTAGTGGGGTTTCCCCTAACCAGGACTCTCCCACCAGCGAGGCACCGCCTCAGCCGGGACCAGCTCTAAGCTCCCCACCGGTCTCCCGGAATATGTGTTAATGTAGTGCATGTTAGAGTAGGAGTGTGTGTAAAGGGAGAGGATAGGACAAGGAAGAGGAAGGACAGATCGCGCGCGGTCCGTGGCCCGTTTGTTAGGGTACTGCTCCGGCATTCGCTAGGAGAAACCACGGAAAACTACTGATCAGAGCAGACGGCCGCTAGAATTCTCCTCCAGACAGCAACTGAATTCGACCTAGCTGAAAAGCTAGTATCGAAAATCGTGCCGCCGTTATGACTAGATCTGTGATTTACATGCATTTGCATATTTTTCTGTTATTTAAAACATCCTGTTTTAACAAATTATATACGTTTTGAGGCATTTAGAATCAATTTTAGGTAATTTTATTTCACATATTTTTGTTTATATCACCCTAATTGCAGATATTTGCATATTTGGGGCATATTTGCATATTTTTGTTGTATATTCATCCCTCATCCATGAAAAAAAGCCCTACAGTTCGTTCCCTCAGCGTGTAAGCGGCTTTTACAGTTCTCTCGCCACGTACTACTGTACATCATGTGACCTGCTCTGAAGCAATGGACTTCCGAGGATTTGTTTACGTTGCCATAGCCACGGATCAGCGTTGCTGCTCGCCTGACTCGTACGAAGTCGCTCGAGAAGCACCCCAAGATCTGTCACCGGCAGCATCAGTCGGAATGAAATGTGCATCCGCGGAGCGCCTATGCGTGCCCACACACACGGCGCAAACGTGGAGTGGTGTTAAAAGAGTCAGGCCCGTGAATTTGTGACACAGACGATCTGGCAGTGGGTCTTTTGTTTGCTGAGTAGAGAAGGACACGAGCCGGCTCTGATGCATAAAGTTTTCAACACATGAGTTTTCCACATTAAAATTTTAATTTATTTTTACACTTACGCATTACATTACACTATTTTGCATATTTTCCTTTTTTAAATGCATATATTACCCAATTTATTTACATATATATGTGCATATTTCGCTGTTTTTATTGCATATAAATCACAGTCCTAGTTATGACTTATGGAGCAGAGATGCGAGCCGACACTTGAACTAAAACTCTACTAATAACTTCGGAGATGAGTAATTTAAGAGCAATAACGGAAAAACAAAAAGAGATAGAATAAATAATCAAAATTTAAGGAAAGAGTGACGGAGGTAGTTAAATTCATAAAAACAAAAAGAAAGAGCTGGGATGAACACGTTTTCAGGGCAGATCAGAATAGCAAGGCCATTAGGTAAGCGGGATCCAGTAAAACCAAAGAATAGATGGATCTAAAGCTGGGCTTCGATATCTCCCGACTCATAATGAAGGTGGTGTGTGAAGAATAACAGGTTCCACCTACGTAGAAGAAAGTTAATAAATAATTGTTTCCTATACCAACTATAGTTTACAGTGTCGTTCGTTAAAACTGAATGCTGATGTTCATTTGCTAAAGTTCATCCTCAATTGTGAAGATAGGGTTTTTGCTTTAGAATCCTGGTTCGATGGTGGATACATTTTAATAAATGGTGAGTGGAACAAACATTTCAACACAGTTGAACAGGTACGTTGTCTACAATTGATGAAAATGTACTTAAAAATATGTAATGACTTTTGAGCTACCTGTACACTCACATTGAGACTTTTAGACTACACATTCATTTCTGATTTCCATTTTCATGGGTTGTGGGCTGTGAGCCCGCAAGTCTTGTCAGGAAAACGGCTTTACAAGTGACCGACCGAGCTGCTTGGCACAACAACAGGGAATCATGTTTGAACAGAGTTGGACAAAAGTACGGTTAAATGTTGCTACATTGGAATATTTTTGACGGGGTGTGTTGATTTCAGTAATAATTACAGTAAAAGTAATAATAACAACAACAGAAGAAATAATAAAATAATTTTAGATACGCAGAAAATACGACGTTAATTCACTAGGAGATACATACGGTCTTGTCAGTCACATCCCGAATAAACGACGCTGATGAAAGATTTTCTCGATCACAATTGAAAAGCTACATGAAGCCGGCGTAAAAATGATAATAAACACTCAATGTGTACGGAAGGATCCATCGACTCTTGAAATCATTTATCCAGCATCCGTATTGGATAGAAAGGAAATCGAGAACAAGTCAGAGCAGCTGGGAATCCCCGATTGCATCATGTCAGGTGTCCCTAAGACAAGCTTTCCAGTCAATTTCATTTCACTTTTGTCTACCTCAGAAGGCATAGCCCAATTCCATCCCGGGAAGTGTTTTAGAACGAAGGAGGAGGAAACAATGTATTCCCACACATGAGTAAAACAAACAGATGTCCTCGCACCCGACGAGAAAAAACTTCGCACACAGGTGAACAAAATTTAATCTTCGACACTATGTTTGTTATCTGAATAAAATGTAATAACTTTAATTTGCGGATTTTGAGGTATTACCATGGACCAGACATGGAAGGTCCCGGATGAACCCAAGCACGAAGTGACGCCAGCCGCGGAAGCCTAAGAATCCACTCCTTTCTGGATTTGGAGGAGAAATTAGAGCAAAATGAGGTGAAGGTGCCCGTGCTCACAGAACCGCCAGGCATCCCAAGTAGGCAAGTAACTCGTGCGGACGCGATTTGACATGCCTCTAAATCGCCACACTTACCTTATGCCTCGTACATTATGGCTCGTGAATCTATTTCAGCTTGTTAATGTCAACAATGCAGTCGATCGTAATTGATTGATTGATTCTATCGTTAATTGATTAATTGTTTTTTTCGTGTTTCCGGGTGCGTCAACTGCTTTGGTCATTAGTCCTGTTAGTGCAGAGCATGTTTTATTCTCGGGAGATGGCGGTGAATTTCCCCGCTGGATGGAGAGATCCGGCGCCGACCTATCGTCGGCTAGTGGGATTTCCTCCTAACCAGAACTCTCCCACCAGCGGGGCACCGCCCCAGCCGAGACAAGCTTTAAGTTCCCGATCGATCTCCTGAAATATGTGGTAGTGTATATATATTCGAGTTCTTTGGTATCTAAGAGAACCATTGACGCCTTTTATATCGCCGGGTCTGCATAGATTTCTTTCAATTTTACATTGGAAATTAGTAATATAGATTAATTACATATTATCGTGATAATTGAAGCAGTGGGCAAGCAGTATCAATCATCGCCCTTTTGTAGTTCTCATATCATGCTAGAGATGAATAGAAAGACAATGGATTATCACTATCTTTAGCACTTTTTCAGTAGAAAGTAAATGATCTATTCTCGAACGAAGAAGATCAGAATGAGAGAAAGTAATAATTTAATTAACTAAACATTTTGATGTCTGCAAAGAGCGCCTTCCAGAAAACCTATAGGTAATGGCGCGGAACTGAGGAAATGTAGAAGAATTTTCTCTGCGGTTTATTATGAATATTTACAACCATTTGACTGAAGTATTTGTCTCTTTGAGAACTTAATAATGCCGGTAGAAAAATATACTCCTGATTTTAAAAAACAAATTTATGGCACTATCTCAAAAGTAAAACATGTTACAAGCACCGAAATAAATTAATGTTATTTCTCCTATCATCTACAATGCCTTTGCGTAAATTGCATCTCGATATCTCAAAACATTTCCAGGTTATTTGCTGTGGCCATTTTAGGTGGCACATTACGTAGAGACAGCGGCTACTGTCTTTCATTATACGAGGACTGCGGTTAGATGTTTTTGGAACTGGGCCAACTCTCGAGGCCTGTCGTTAAACTTTCTTGAAAAGTCTGCTGAACCCAACATCCCAATAGTCTTCTACTGAATTTCTTACATTGCTCTTGTGAATATCTGAAGAACTGACCTCGCAATTAAGCCACCGAATATTTTGCTTCCATCAGCTCCCATACAGATGAGTCTCGTCGCTTTAAAATTTAACAGGCCAAACCACAGTGCTACATCCAAAGTCGAAAAGCATTTCGGCAATTGAATCAATAAATGTTCGTGATGCTTGCTGATTGGGCAATATTACGTTCATGTGCAATTACAAATCAATTTAAATGTCAGATACAATTGGTAAGTTTCAAAGAAATTTTCGGAGTTTATTTACTTTTTATCTTTTCTTGGACCAGATTTACAAGCAGTTATAAGATATGAATGAAAAATCTAATAATTATAAAATGTACGATATAAAATTGGTAAATATGAAAATAACTTTGTAATCAGTTAAATAATTTAGCATATGAGAGTATTTAATTATATTTAAGAATCTTAATGAAATCGAGTAAATTTTATTTCAATTATCTATGATAATTGATAAATAATAATATTTTTATTTCAAAACACATTAATTATTAATTGATGATTTTAATTCTATTAAATTAAAGGAGAAATAAATGAACGATTTTCTAAAATGAATAATGAAATATATTGATAGTTTCATATTGTATTAACGTATTAATATTTTTCACTTGTGTTTCCGTTACTATAAAATAAATTGATAAATTACAAGAATGTTTGTCTTGAAAATTAGTATGTCCCACAAAAATACGCTTTCTTGGTGTTACAAGTGGGTTCCTGTGACAAAATATGCCTTATGAGAATATAGGAGGAAACCTCTGGATAGAGAACGAATACTAGGTTTAAGATAAAACAAGTTTCTAACAATATATTTTCATTACATCGAGGACGTCTTGAACTCTTATAATACCGTAATGTACTCTTAACGTTTAAGCGTCACATGCAAGACACGTTTCAGATTACACTACAATAATTTAGTGACGATACTCAAAGGTGCGCAGAGGACGTTAGAGAAAAACGAAAAGTAGCACATGGGGTGAAAGTAATTTATATAATAAAAAATGAGATAGAGTAAGAAAGTAAAGTATTCAGTCTGGAGGAACCATTAAAAGCAAAACTTTCTAGGGAAATGTCTGAAAGAAGAATAATGCAAATAACTTTTGAAATGCATACCATAAGGAAGTGGAAGTGATTAGAGGAAAACGGAAAGAGAAATTTCATATTTAGAAAGAGTATGTGATGCTTTACTTCTTCACGTAAAGCATCACACGTCTTACTTCTTCACGTTAAGCATAAGAAAAAAAGGAGAGAGCGGATAGAAACCTGAAGAGAATGTTTGTGCGATATGTTGTTTGATTGCTCTAACAGTTCAGTTCCGATAATATTTTGCAATGGTACGAAATGTTTTTGTAAAAGTATACATAAGAAATCTTCATTTCATTAAATCATTTATTAGGGAACATTACGAGCATTAGCGCAACAAAACAATTCTTAAACGTGAGTTCCCAAAAATGTTATTCTTGTTGCGTATTCAACAATTATTTTATACATGAAAGTAAAATTAGTTTTGTAAATAAAAATACCAGTCGTTAAAATAGCTCAATAAAAACTTATAAACTCATTTTACAATACAGTATTTAAAAGTTCAACACTAATTCTAAATAAAATACCGCCGTTATCGAGCATTAGTATTGTACAATTTAATAGATTCTCATTTTTACTTCCCTTTTCCCTCTGGTGAAATCCATTCCTCGCGACACACAAAGTTCGAAGCTCCCTGTTTTACACTCAAGAAGACTGCAAGGGGCGGCTCGGCGAGAACAAACCCCTGCCCGCCGTTCTCGGGGCGCATGCAAAAATCCCTCAAAATTACTTCGCAGGCGACCACGCCGAGGGGGCGCGCGGGGGCTACTTCAAATTCAAAAACTTTGCGAGTGTTAAGCGAGGCTGGGCAGCCGCCAACCCGCTTCTCAGGGCGGCTTCTTGTGTACTCTGCAAGGCCAGCATCCAGCTCTCCACTGTGGGGAAGGAGACGCGACTGGGTTTCGCAGTTGAAGCGAGTGCAGGAGAGGAGCAAATTATTGGGACTAGCTGAGTTCGACACCGGGAAAAACGAACGTGGAAAGGGAACATGATTACATGAAGGAGTGTAATAAGGGAATGCCGAATTTAGCTGGAAAGTAATCGCGAGAATTTGCGTGAGTGGGTGGGAGCAGTTCGAAAAGCAAGAAATGCAGATGGATTCAATGTAGGAAGTCAAACAAGAAATAATAAGCGCAGCTTTAGCTCATTCGATTGTGTAAACATCCAAGAGATGTAAGGCTCTGTTTTCTGTGCTCCAAGATTCCTACCGCTGAACACGCAAGTTAGAATTCTTACACAAAAATATAAAGAAGTATAAATTAACCCGTGAGTAGGCGGCCCATTTTTCGTAATGAGTTGAAACGCTAGATGACTGTCACCCGTCAGTAAAACGGACAAGAAAACAATAAACAATGAACTCGCTTGTTTCTTTAATAAATACGTATTTATTTTTAAGTTACATTTTTTATATAAAGAGTTCAGAACCAACAAATAATTTACTCATTTGTATAATAATTTTTTAAACCATTACAAATGTACTTCATTTATATAATGAGCGTATTACACATTGAGGAGAATGATGTTTTTCGTTGATGTTTTTTCAAGTGTAGATAAGAAAATCTTTTGTATCAGGAAAAAATTAAAAATACTAAAAATATTACATATATAATGTACTGTAAATAGCTTGAAATTTTATTTAAACATATTAGAATATACACTTAAATATATTATAATATAAGCATATTAGGCAAATTAAGAATAGTTTCTTTCAGACAAGTATATTTTATTTTACAATAGAAATAAATCAGCATGCAACAAAGACCCTATGCAAAAGAAAACGCTAAAATAAAAACGCAAAACGCTCAAATATAAATATACTATAGTCATTTAAAGATCATAAATACAAGTAACACTTATTATAGAGGGTGAATGGGAGTAAAATCGTTTACTGTGCCTTAGGATCGTCCACAGCTGTGAACTGCGTTGAAAGTAGTAGTGAAAAAAAGGAGGCACGCAATGTCTTAGAGGTGCATTTCCTTTGCAAAACAATTCTTGGAAAGAACCGAAAGCAGATGAAAAATATACTTTCATCCTTTCACGAAACCTTTTTAGGTTTTTATATCATTAAAGAGTTCGTGGAACAAAACTGTTTTCCAAGAATTCTCTAGATAATATGTATTGTGATACAACACGTATTTGAACGTAAAGACAGGCACTGATTGCTAGAGGATCCAGAAGCAATGATATATCGTAGTGACAGAAATAAGACGGTATGCTGTGAACGTGCCGGGCACTTTAACCGCACCGCGCCAGCATTTCGGGCTGTGAACTAATGGGCGCTGCACATACATGGTGCCGGAGAGCCTTATGGTCGGCAGACCCCTTGGCCAGCCCTGCCCTTAGAAACTCCGGCAGTCGGAGTCAGAGACGTCTGTGAAGTGATTGATTACAATGCGCGCGTCAGGAGTTACCTTCAATGCGGTGACCCCTTAGCTGTGTTTATCGTTCCTCCCCTCGAGACAATACCACACCAGTGCATCTTACAACTCGGCTTTTTCTCTACGTCGTCTCCTCCGGACCACGAACATTGGCCTCGCGAGTGCTGCTAACTTCTTTGGAACTTTGGCTTCCGCAACACAATCCCCAGAACTACGGCCCTGTTCTACGACTTCCGGTCGTCCTTTTGTACTATGCTACGGCCTCCCCACTAACGGACCATATGTTCATTACGTTTTATGTGGATGATAACGCTTGTCCGTTATTCAATTTAGACATTTGTTGTCATACATAACGATATCATTAAACAAATATCACTTTATCGAGAGAAATGTGAATAAAAAACACCAAATGTACGTAACTGAAGTATAGTTGTTGTATTGCTTTGCGAGAAAATTTACAATTGTGTACCATCGTAGAAATGAAAAACATTTTATCATTTCCACGGTGCACTTGAATAATCAAAAATAGTTTTTTTTTGAATAATCAAAAATAGATGCACATGAAAGTGAATATGAATTGGTAAAGTGTATTTAAAATGCTGTATGCTGGATTCCTGGAGATACAGGGTACCAACTCAACCTTGTCCTTCGCTACCTAGTCAGTGAGTGTTTTATATAACTTTCCCGTTTCTTGAAGGTTTATTTAACAGGCACTACCTAAAATTCATTCCTTCGATACTAAAAAGAAACTTATAAGTAATTAAAATAAGATATTTTCTCAGTATTTTTACTTTCTCGCTACCGCGGTGGAGAGAAAGTTATGGGATGCTGCGTGATAAAACGACGAATTTTCGGCAGAAAAAATCTTATGGGATAAAACCAGATACTAAATTTAGAACCAAATGTTTATATGTTAAAATGTGTTCTTTAAAGACAAAGTTTGAAATAGGTCATGTACAATTTTTCGAAATTTTCAGTATTTTTCGCGTAATTTTGCGTGAAAAATCGCCCACTCTCAATTTACTGTGTTTTGTGAACGTTATATGAAGAGTGATGCTAGGCAGTTAGATGCTACGTAAATTGAATAGTCTAATTCGAGCTTTTGTTAAAATTAATCTTTAAGAAATTATTTAAAACATTTTAAATTTCGTCCTTTAATTGAGTTAATGTGAAAATAAATAAATGAGTTCGCTTTTCTTAATAAGATATGGGAATTTGCGTTATTATAAAACAATTTTATTTACGGCTAAAATACGCATCGTAAATCGTTGGTATATTTAAGTAGAACGTGAAGACACTGAATTCAGTGGCAGAAGGCTGTTTCACGCTTCATTTGTTTAATAATTTTTTTAATGGAATTTGAAGTGTTAGAGAGAAATAGTCATGTTATAGTATTACATAGCCATTAGCAATATCTCGAGGAAGTATGCGCTGTTGTAACATAACTGTAACTGACAAACTGTAAGCATATTTTACCAGCAAACCCCCAAACAAATATGTTTTTATGAACATACAAATATACATTCTTAATAATATTAAATATACACTCCCTTTCTTCAAATTGGATTTGACAAATAAGAAGGTTATGAAGTTTCACAAAATAGCGAGTGAGAAAACTTAGAGAAAAAATCCATTGACGTCCTCCCTCTGTCAGGTGGATGTGCTAGCTAAAAGCTTAGAAGAGCAATGCAGCCTCCCTGGTGACATCTCAGAGAACAATGAGAAGTTAAGAGCGTCGCAAATGACTCTATCGCAAGTACCACTCTGTCGTAAGGGTCCTATTACTCATAGCATTTGCACTTTTGTCTTGAAAATACAGAATGTTTTACTGCCATTTCCGTTAAAAACATCCTTTGAAACTAACCAGTACACTGAAAAAAATTAAAAATGTTTACCCCCAAGTTTTTAATGTTACATAACACTATCAGCAAAATACGTAACATTCAAACGGACGTTCAGTTCTGAACATTATTTCAGCTGTACCAAAACCTTTTTTTTTCGAAAAATACCAAATATCCACGACCTTTTTTAAATTGTCTACGGCAAATACCAATACAAAGGTCCAGAAATTACACTGAAAATCCTGTCAGAAATTTCATAGGTCTCGACCCTTTGTCAAGCAGCTCTGTCAGCTAAGAGCTCGGAAGGCCAAGGCGGCACCGCAAGTGACATCTCCGTGGAAGACGGAAGAGAAGGTAATGGCGTCTCGAATGCCTCTTTCACGAGTGCCTCTGATGGCTCTCTGGCAGGAGAATACGTAGCCTGGGGCTCTCCCGAGATGGCAAGGAAATACGCAAGCAAAGACAAGGTTCGGCGCGACGCCTGCAAAAAGGTAATAACCACAATACAGCGCCTCCATGCCAGAAAGGGATGCGATCTGCTTTTACAGCGCTCTCCAACGGCAGATTATATTGCGAAAGCATTAAACATCTATTCGGGAGAGGGAGGTTTTACTTTTTCGGCATTGCAGCTTTGTTTGGTCTAAGTCCCTTCGCTCACTTGCACAAATCCTAATGAATTTTCTAGGGTTTTTGAACTAACTTCAATATATCTTATGCTCATTTAGTTTTCATTTAGTGTTACACGATTTGCAGCAACACACTTTGCCAAAATTCACAAGCAAACATTCGTTTTCGAGGCAGAATACAAAACCGCGTTTCTTGAAATTGAATTTGAAATAGAAACATGCTTACATTGAATATTTCTTATATACTAATAAAAATAACTTAAAAATACTGATATTATTTTTAGGTGTAATCATGTAATTCTAAACTAAAAATAATAAATATTTTAATATTTTCACAATTTCCCTGCTGCTGTCATTGGCACAAAAATGAAAAAATAAAATGTTATTAAGAGTTTTGAAAAATTAATTTTAAAATATATATTTATTTACAACACAATTTCATTAAAAATAATGTTTGATTTTTATTGCAGAGTTAGAAACTCAAGTTCACTGCTATTTGTAAAAATTAAACAGCAAAAAGGACTCAAAAAAGAAATGAATATTATATCATTGACGAGAAACTTGACAGTACATACATGATTAAGATTACAAACCTGAGCATGATTTCTGATTCAGAATTGATTTTGGTGTTCAATGAGATTCTTCAGGATCCACGTGTTGCAATCTCTAAATGTCGGAGCACGGAATCTAAGAGAGCCAGGAACTTCATGGGAAATCTCCCTCCACACTATTTGTAATCGATTCTACAAAACATTAAAAGTTGTTGCTGGAGAACCATTGCGAACAAGTTGCTGACCATCCGTGTATCCGCAACTCACATCTTCACGCTAACAAGCACGCCAGGAAATCTACGATATACTTTATTAGGTTTGTACATTCCTCATCACACGTGATCGAGCATTGTACGGCCGAATTATGAAATGTGGAGTTGCCTAAAGAAGAGCAGTGTCTCAGACTCTAGAGTCTCCTGAATATAGCGGCTTGTTCTCACATAGTCCTTAATACTTCCAATGTGACATCGGATACTGAAACGAATGGTGCTTCAAAACAATACACGTACCGTCCAGTCAACATGCCAAATTTCGTTCAGTCTTCAGTGTGTCATGTACGTGGTCATCATTACGTAAACGCTGAAGAAGTACTAGTTTCTAAATTGTACATTTTGCCTTTTAGTCAGTAAAGGAGTTCATATAAACAGTGCAGACTGAAAAGTGTAATGTGAAAGGTGACCCATACGGAATCGTTTATCTAGTCCAGCTCACAGCAGATATTCATGAAACTGCCGACGGAGGCAGTTACACATTCAATTAGAGTTCTCTAATTCTCTGATTAACTCACTGATTAGTGTTTCCGGACGCGTCAACAGCTAAGTGGATTATTCTAAGTGCAGTGCATGCTTTTTATCGTGGAAGGTGGCGGTGATATTCTCCCGCTGGATGGCCAGATCCAGTGCCAACCTACACGTTGGCTAGTGAGGTTTTCCCTAAACAGATATGTCCCACCAGCGGGGCACCGCCCCATCCCGGCCAATCTCTAAGCTCCCAACAGGTCTCCCGACTAGTATCGTAAAGTAGTCCGTGTAAGTGTATGTGAGAAGAAAGCACAGGACAAGGAAGAGGAAGTAAAGATGGCGTCCGACGCGTGTCTCTGGTTATGGTACTGCTCTGTCATTTGCCTGGTGATTGGAAAAACCACGTATACTACCTATCAAAGCAGCCAGATGCTAAAATTCTCTAGACACCAGATTCCACCTATCTATATGGCTAGTGTCGAAAATCGTGCCACCGTCTTGACTCAAAACCTAGGACCTCTCGGTTAGAGACACGGCACTGCTAGGATATAAATTGATGCCCTGAGCCACGTAAGCCTATCTCTAATGCTATTGAAAAGCTGAACCGCATGCTATAGAAATGCAGACAAAATGGTCATCAAATGCTCTGGCCACATTGGGGCTACTTGCGGAGGCCAAGCTTGGAGTCTCCACTCCAAGCTTGTCTTTAAATGCAACTCTCTTTCATTCACTAGTCTACGCATGCATTGCCGTTGCAGTACCAGCGTCTGGACGAGACAAAATGTCACAGTGTGGCAAACCGCTTCCCGAGGAGCGATATTTCTACTATGTTTGAACTCTCTCATACGCTCTACGAAGCACTGTAGCGCTTGCTCTGAAGTTCCTATATTGTTTGACGGCCCTGCTCTGACTCGACTTGGGGTATCTCATCATTTGGTTTACGCAGGAAGTGGCTCATCTCTGCCACCGTGTACGTCATTGGTCGACAATCTTAATTAGTTCACCTCGAACCTCCCGAACCTACCGATTCCCATCCCTAGGGATTAAGAATTTAAGAAATAGGGTTGAAAGATATTACTCTGATGGCATGATGGTTGGAAACACACCCTCATGATACAATACACAAGCAAACATGCATGTTACAGGAGAGATTAGAACTTGAAATCTTTAGAGCCAAGACCAATGCATGCCCGCTTGGGCGATCTCGGCTACCCAGGTCAGATAATTCCAATTTCCTCACTTGGATAATGATAGAGACCTCCTTAGCTCACGTAATTATGTGGCTAAGTATTTGTTTACTGACGTATTTTTTGCTGAGTTCACGTGCACAAGCGTTTGCTGGTTAAAAGAAAATCTTCCTTTTATATTGAGAGTAACGGAAATCTGGTGTTATGATGGACCATGTACTTGGAAAAGCATGTTGAAAAGCAAGTTAAAAAAATGATCTGATTGTAAGTTTGTACTGATGTTGTATTAAGGAATTATCATTGAGTGCAGATCCTGTTGACATTCTCTCGTACATCACTACTAATTGTATTCCACCATGTATCCCTTTTATTACATAGTGACGATTAAATAACAAATTAATTGAAAACATTTTATAGTTGCTTTCTTAGACATTAAAAATATTTGGCGCGCACCTTAATTGCGATCATTTAATTCTGTTATTTCTCGTTTTCTCTCAATAAGATAAACTTAGTTTGAAAAAAACTGAAGATACATTGCCAAAATATAAAATACTTCACCTATTTAAAAATTTAAATGAAATGACAGAACCAAATAACCTCTATGCATAGAATCGAAATGACAGCAACTCCGGTATTAAAAATTTTGGATTAATACTTGTATAAACGCTTGTATTAATTGAGTTTTTATATGTTAAATGAAATGAAATTGGAATAAATTTGCTGAGCAATCAGCTAATGAAATACTTTTTTTTTTTTTTAAAATGAAAGTGATATTTTTCATTATATTACAGTATACAAGGGATTTTATTGCGAGTGATAGAATAAGAGCTCTAAAAACACATAAAAGAGAATCTAGTTGCGAATAATTAAAGTATTTTTCAATGCAATTATTGATTAAACTCATCTCATAGCAAAATTTTTGGGCAAACGTTACGAGTGAGGCTTAATTTAATTTCGCTGCTGCTTGTAATGGCATGCTAATACAGTACAGAGAAAGTAATACTGCTGAGAAAGGAGAATTTTCGGCAGAAAGACTTTATTGCAGTTGCCCTTTGATAACGAACCATTGTAATTTTATGAAACCAATAATTTCATAAATATTCTACAATATTCTTACAATAACATACATGTAAACGAAAGTTTTGTACAAGGGAACCTTAATGCGAATGAATTTAATAAAGAGTTCTAAAACATACACTCTTATTATTATTATTATTATTATTATTATTATTATTATTATTATTATTATTATTATTATTATTATTATTATTATTATTATTATTATTATTATTATTATTATTATTATTATTATTATTATAATTATTATTATTATAATTATTATTATTATAATTATTATTATTATTATTATTATTATTATTATTATTATTATTATTATTATTATTATTATTATATAAAGAGGGATAATATATCTCTTGTGGTTCAAAAATCCTAGTAATCCATCAAGTAGTCAAACAATTTTCTTAGGAGAAATAGAGCATTAGTATAATTGGAAGATCTAATATGCGAAAAGGACAGAAAATCATTTAATAGTAGTCTAGAAAATAATCTACAGTCAGACTGCTTAGAATCACAAGATATACCGTATATGTTATATAGTCTAATTTTTGCACTGTCAAAGTTCCATAAACCTGCCTTCATTAAAATATTACATACATGACTTAGCGTACTGCGCTAAAATCAATTGCAAAAATATTATTTACACTTTTACATCAGAGTCCAATAAGTCTCAAGATTACACTTCACCTTCTAGTCCATAATATTATAGTTCTCTTTCATACATCTCACACAGGCTTACTGTTTTTAGACAATAAATAAATCAAAATTCCTCAACGCTAACTACCCCTGCAGCCAACTGCATCTCATGGGCCAATTCTATTCGATATCCTGTTATTTCTATCACATGGGAAACCATTTTATTGAAAGGTATCCCCGCAACGCGAATCGAAATGGAATCCATCCCATCTTAGGGTAATATAGTCGTCGAGCGGTGAGGCGCGGTGCGACGCGGCGCGTGATCTGCGCTGCCCTCTATTTCCGCGCCGGCGCGCGGGCCCGCAGGTGTCTCCTTCCGCGCCGAGGAGCAGCGCAGCAGCGGCGGCGGCCGCGACAGGTGCGGCGCGGGCGCCACCGCCTGCGGGCTCAGCGGTGGACGGGGTCGAGGTGGGAGGAAGGTGATGGAGTCGGCAAGGGGAATGATTGGGCGGCGAGAACGTCGGAGCAGCGAGGACGGCGAGTAGCGAAGGTGGCGAGCGGCGAGGATGACAAATGGCGCGAATGACGAACGGCGAAGATGACGAATGGCGAAGATGACGAGCGGCGAGGTTGACGAGCGGCGAGTTGACGAGCGGCGAGGTTGACGAGCGGCGAGGTTGACGAGCGGCGAGGTTGACGAGCGGCGAGGTTGACGAGCGGCGAGGTTGACGAGCGGCGAGGTTGACGAGCGGCGAGGTTGACGAGCGGCGAGGTTGACGAGCGGCGAGGTTGACGAGCGGCGAGGTTGACGAGCGGCGAGGTTGACGAGCGGCGAGGATGACGAGCGGCGAGGATGACGAGCGGCGAGGATGACGAGCGGAGAAGTGGCGAGGATGGCGAGTATCAAGGATCGCAGCGGCGGGGTTGGTGAGCAGGAAGAATGACAAGAAAAGAGTGGCTGTAGGGGCGAGGGAGACGGCGAGATCGGCAGAAATGGCGGCGGGAACGAAGGTGGCGAAACGGGTGTCGGAAAACGTGGCTGGACTGGACGGTGGGAGGAATGACGGACAAGACAGAGACGAGCGTGAGGAAGGCGTGATCGGAGGAGTTGACGGGGACTGCGAGATAGACGGGAAGGATAGGAATGGCGGCAGGGACGGAAGCGGTGACTCGGGCGGCGAATGTGGGGGGCGGCAGCGGAGGCCGAGTGGGAGCCTGTGACGTGACGAGAGGGGCGGCGGGGGCGGGTACGAGATCGTTGCTGAGGTCGCAGGGCGGGCGCACGACACCGCCGATGCCATTTCCATGCAAAGTGAGGCCGCTGTGTGGAGAAGCTGGTAAATGGCGATGGTTGCACTCGTCGATAGCGAAGAGGAAGACCTCAGAATGGCGGCTGAAGATTTAGCTGCAAATATCATGTAATATTATGGAATTAGAGGCTGAATAGGGGGCGTTTTAAAATCTTGAATGAAGAGAATCACATTTGGTTAAAATTTAGAATCAAACGTGCATCATTCTCAACCTTTTGTATGACAAATATGACAAAACACCAACCACGGAAAGATGTACACTAGAATGTGAATGGGGAGAAAGTGTCTGCTATACCATTTGTGTGTAATATACTGTATACGCATATGTCGTTAACTGTGTTGTAACTATATATTTAAGATTGGTAGTTTGTGAAGAGGTTTATTGCGAAACTTGTCTACATTTAGATTACGTTGATGGCGGAGATATTTGGTTGGCGTTTGGTTGCCAATTTGTAGTTGAATGGTGGTTGGCAGGTGGTGGGTGGCTGGAGGCTGATAGTGGGTGACGGATAGCGGGCGGCGGATTGCGGATGGCGGATACCGGGTGACGGATAGCTGGTGGCCGATAGCGGTGACGGATAGCGGGTGGCGGAGTGCGGATAGGGGGTGGAGGATAGCGGGTGGTGGATAGCGGATGGCGGATGGAGGGGGGCAGAAATCGAATGGCGAATAGCAGGTGGGAAGTTCTGATAGCGTGTGGCGAATAGCGGATGGCGAATAGCGAGTGGCAGACACCGAGTGGCGGTTAGCAGGTTGGGAGTGCAGATAGCGGGTGGTAGATAGCGAGTGGCGGGTGGGCGGTGGCGGGTGGCCAGTTGCGTGTGGAGGCGTGTGTGTGGAGGGTGGCATGTGTCGGGGTAGAAGACCAATATAACGGGTCTGTCAGAAGAGGCTATGATGGGGTAGGAGATGGCGTGCCGATGGCGAGGACGATGGAGGCAGAAGCGGTGACAGCAGAAGTGGCGGCGGCGAACGCGCGGCAGAGCGGGCGGAGCGGCAGCGGCAGTGGCCGAATAGCTGGCGGGGAAAGCGGCACGGCGGCCGCGCAGGATTGGGGTGTGATTAAAGGGCGTGAGGGTGTCGCGCCTTGGCCCCAGACGAGTCCCTCTACTCGACGCCCCCGGCGTTGTCGACGCCCCGATAAGCAATTCCGACGTTTCCTGAGCCTCAGTTGCTCGTGAGGGAATTGAAAACAAGCTGGAACCGTAGCTTTTGACAAATATTTCGTATTTTTCACTATACACACCATCCGAAGGGAACGCAGTGAACAAGTAAATATTTCCTATAATATATATAGTAGCAGGCAGCATATAAAATAATGCTCAACGGAAACACAAAAAATGTTTTCCAATAAGTAACACGAACAACAAATAAAATACTCTCCATAACATTGCATTAAATTAAATATTTTAACCCAGTCTGGTCGAATACTCAAATAACATACTACACTAAATTTAGGAGTCTCAGAATAAATTTGACCAACTTGTACAGGTGGCAGATGGGCAAAAATTGTTTGCATTTTGCCAACGAGCATAAGATGAGAAATTTAATATAACAAGAGTTAATATGAAAGTCAGTAACAGTCACATATAAAAAATATAATCAGTACAACTTTCGTAAAAAAAACAAAATATACTAAGTAGGCGTTAATACCATCTTACGTAGGCCTATCTGAATTACCATTACTTTTCAACAACATTTTTATTTGTTATTTTTCCTATGAATTGAATTGAAATTTAAAGCAAGATTCGATTTGAAAATATAATTGAATACAAATAATAATTAATCAAACAAAATAAATGAGCAATGAACATTCTACTAAAGTCTTGTAGTATAATTACAAATCATACATTAAATAACAAACCTAATGAACAACGATGGATATATTAATTTATAAGAAACAAAGAAAATTCATAAAAAAATGATGTCTTGTTCCTTTCCAGATATCGGAGTCGTTTGAGTCTCTACGTTCGTCGGTTTGCTCAAAACCTCCAGGAAATTCAGCAACATTTTAATTGGCCTCTGATCAAATTAAGTGTTGGAGATGACTTCATTTTCTGCCAAATCTCTCATTTATAATTTCCTTGTCTTATGTATGTCACAATCTCATTATTTCACCTTGTCAAAGTCACATATCACTTATAAGTAAGACATTCGTCCTCAGAAGACGATTTCAAAGCGAAAGTCAGATGTCATTACAGTATATATGAATGGAGAAGTTTTACAGTTGGTTAATAGGTCATCTTTGTACGCTGAATTGAATTAAATACCGCCACTTTCAGGAAATAAACTTCTCTTCGTCTCTTACTTGACAATTTTGAAAATGGCATTGAAACACTTTACTTTTCGTGGTGTTAAAAGTCGTACTAACAAAGTAAATAGGAACTTTCTATTTTATATCATTTGAGATCTGTATACGTACTATACCTTACACGTGATTATAATTTTTAAAAAAAGTATGGTTTGCAAGAAAACTACTCCATTTTTAAAGGATCAAACGAGTAGTGATTGATACATTCAAAGTGCTTGCTGACATGGAGAACATATAACTAAATACTATCTTCAAAGAAAATACAGAACATAGGTTTTCACATGAATATTGATTCTGCATTTATTTAGCTAATTTAGATTTTGACGATCACTTTACATGTAAAGAACACCCAATTCGTCATGTACGATGTTGCATTTTTTTAGCAAGGCTGAAGATTTTTGGAAACGAATTTATAAATATCCTTGGCACTAGAAACTCCAACATACTGATATTTTTAAATCCAAAAACACAATATTTCAAATTTATCTTGCAATGTAACAAAATTATCTTACAAGTAGATTTATTCTTTGGATTTAGGTAACTTATTTACGACAACCTAAACAAATAGCTTTAATTTTCGCTTTTGAATGATTTTTTAAAAATAATTAAAGTTAACGATCACTTTTTGCAGAGATAAATTATTTATGATATATGTTTGTATTATTTATCATAAGTAATGTTCATTTATTTTGTTCATAAGTGTTATTTGAAACACAACAACCCTAGAGTTATTTTATAAAAGGAAATGAAAACGATGGTACTTCAATCACCACTATCATTTTTACTTTCTAGCTTTCTACAAAGAAGTGGATAAATCTAGTTGCTAAATTTAGGAAAAAAGTTCTCTAACATCTGGTGTAGCCTAAATCCATGTTTTGTGGCTCCTTTATAGCAAAACATTCATTGACGCAAAAGGTTTGTTCGTCTGTCTGTTCGTCCGTCAATGAACAATGCTAGCGCCTCAATCGTTCAGCCGATTTTCTTCAGAATTGATATTCCCCAATTGATCCGGCTCATGTCACGTCCCCTTGAATTCAAAACCGATATTTAAATTTTGAAGAAGGGTACTTTACCTGAAGCCCTTGGGACTTTTTAAAAGTTTTCAAAAACTGACTCCATTGTTTTTATTAACTTTCGTTTTTTGAATAGTGTAAAGGCCTTTTAAGAAAATGGTGTAGGTCACATGTTCGTTGAAAACTCTGATTTTTGGAAAATTGCGAAAGTTTAAAATGTTTCTGCGTCTTCCTTCAACTGTAATTATAAAGATAGAGATTGTTTACTTGACCTTTCCTTAAGGATATATTTTGAAATAAGGTCACGTACAATTTTTCGAAAATTTGAGTATTTTCAGAGTAATTTTGTTGAAAATACGGGCGAGAAAGTACGTGCTGTTTAACACCACTAGTTCGTATATTTTTTACTACTGATGTCACCTTGTTAATGTGTGAAGGAACCTCCTCATACAAGTTCCGTATTTCTGCTCTCTCTGCTATTTTTACGCGCGACTCACACACGATACAGGATATGCCAAAATGTTACAGGATATGCCACATTTTTCGGTATTTTGCAAATATTTTAGAAATCTGTCAATTCACGTTGCTTGAGTTACCTCAATTTCAGTTCAGTAGGTTTAGATGTATAAGTATTCGTATGAATTTGTGCCATTATATTTATCATTTAAAGACTTCTTATTTAGTTCATTCTTTCTCAACACTTTCATGTAACTGCTTTTTGAATACTGCACCCATAAAATAATTCTCTTTTACGAACATACTTATGCTTTTGAATAAAAAGAAAGGTGAAGAAGAGTAGTTAAATTAGTAATATGAAGTGTGACGGCTAGACACTTCAGAATATCAAGAAATTAATATTTTGGATAACGAGTTTAATTGTTATTTTAAAACGCTTTAAACTAAATATGTGAATGAACTGTTTTTAAAAAGAAGAGTATCTTTTCAAACAGCTCAGTAAATTGAGATTAGTCAATAGTTTCGAATATTATTTTCTCAGAATATAATTTTTTGAGGCTATTTATGTATTAAGAAGTGGCTATTGCATATGACTTCGTGAAAAAAATAGTAGTCAGTAATAACAAAAACTTTAAATTAAAACGTTAAACATTACTTTAAAAATAAGAACATGATTACAACACTTTCTCTTTTTACGAAGTAAGAGCGAGAAAGTACAAAAATACTCTAATTTGAAAAGCAGTTTGTTTCGCTTACAAACTCTTTGAAAATGGGTTAGGCTTTCCGGTAAAATACCACTAATACGAGGGAAGTTCGGAAAGTAAGTTCCGTTTCGATTTTTCTCCGCGGCACCGCTACAATCGCATTTCTGCTCAAGTGGAGTAGTTACTCTGGGTCAAGCATTATAAAATGACGTCATTTTGAGCTTGCTGTGTGTTATGTGTCGTTCGTAGTGGTTGATTGTAATGACATCTTTCATCAAAAATCCCGCCGCTATTGAAATTAGATCTGTGATTCCTTTTCTGAATGCAAAGAACGTTAAACGAACTGACATTCATCGTCAAACCTGCGAGGTTTACGCAGAAAATGCAATGAGTGATTCAATGGTGAGAAGTTAGGTCCTACAATTTACGGAAGACGTAATCAAGTGCAAGACGAAGAACGAAGTGGTCGTTCATCTGTGGTTTTTGATGAACTGGTTAGTGCAGTCAAAGAAATTATTACGAAAAACCGTACGTCTACAATTAATGTTATTAATCTTGAGTTTCCACAAATTTCATTAATAGTAATTAACGAGATTTTTACTGAAAAACTGGGTTTTCATAAACTTTGTGCACGTTGGGTGCCTAAACTTCTTACTTAACCACAGAAAACATAATAGATGGGCAGCGCACTTTTTTGACACAAAAATCTCCTTGAAAGCTTTGGTTTGGGACGTTTTTGGTCATCGTCCGTTGGGCCCCGACCTCGCTTCTAGCGATTTCCATCTCTTTCTGCATCTCAAATCTTTCCTTGGTGGTGAGCGCTTCAACAACGATGAAGAGGTAAAAGGAGATGTTACCACAGGGTTGACAACGCAGGCGACAACATTCAATGAAGAACGAATACAAAAACTTATACCACGCTATGAAAAATGTTTGCAAGTTACGGAAGCTATGTCGAAAAATATATGTACTCGATTTGTTTTTTATTACCAAACGGAACTTGCTTTCCAAACTACTTTCGTATTTTTAATTGCCTGGAAATCACATTAAAATGTTTTTACCAATTCTTTTATACGTATCCAAGGAAAAGTGAACACTCTTTGCACCAAACTTATGATTAATAATGGATTTAAGAATAAAGGTCAAAAACGTTGAAACAGTAATCACGTACTTAACCAAAGATACATAGCACAGAACTACCCTGGAGTCCTTCACCGCCCCTCCCCCACTGATATGCAAATATTTGGAAACTATGACTGACAAACTGCGATTTATTCCTTGCTGCTGTGACAGGTGTCAGCTGTTATGAAGTCATCCAATCGGAGGGTTGAAAGTGACTATAGTAATGTCATTGTATGGACGTGTAAGACCCCGATTGGATGGCACAGTAACAGCTGATGAACTGTCACAGGCAGCTATGGAAAAAATCGCATTGTAGTTTGCATTGTAAATTGCATTGTAATTATAGTAGATACTATAATTATCTAATTTATATTATCAGACGGAAGTTTTATTCGTTTTTCTCGCGATCAATATCTGGATCCGTGTAAGGTACAAATACTCATCTGGTCGCATGTTGAGCTCCTCTTCTCTGCTTTCGCACTGTTGCTTCCGGTTGGTCGCGAGCCTTCACATAATTCTCCATCCCCGGGATCGGCCGCAGCTGATAAATTTATAAGGGATCATCACGAAGGCTCCTAATTGATCTTTACGACGCAAGCCAGGCGGCGGCTTCCCCCCCCCTTCTGCAGCGCTCCCATCCCCTTTCGCACTCACCCCTCTTCTCCCTCGTGTACTCTCATCCTTCTTCTCCCACCCTACCACGCTTCCCTGCGTAAAAACCTAGATCGCTCTTCCGCAGACGCAACGACCGGTGACATTAATGTTACTACGCAGTATCTACTAGAGCTATGTGTGTCAATAAATTACATTTGCGGCGAACTCTGACAGCGTATCTCATATTTGCATAAAAATACGAGGCAAAAAACACTGGAATTGAATATTAGTTAACAGAAATCAATGATGAGTGGAATCAGGTCAAATACGTTGACACAAATCTATAAGTATCCTTCGGAATGTATCAGAATATTAATCAAGGTGCCACTAGTGCGACTAATTACACTACCAATGAAGATTGAACGCATGTTTGATATTAAAATTAATTTGAAAACAGTGAAATTGGCAAAATTTAAATACACATATACATATTTATACGCATTGACAGACACAAATAAAACGACACCCGTTCTGATAATTTTGAATGCAAACTTGTTTCCACTAAATTGAGGTTAAATGTCTTTCAATCTCCTCACCGCCCATTTATCTCTGAGGCTGTTCAGGCAAGCTATCTCCTTGATTGCCGGATAAACAACGCCGAACAGTCCCATTTCTTTGCTAAGTCCTGGCACCTTCTCCCAATCTCTTACTCAGTCTGTCCGCCTGTATCATGTCCCGTCCAGGGCGCGCTCTATACACACCATCTGGATTAAACTCGCGTTTGACCGCAAGTGGACGAACGTTATACGTTTTTCTTCTTCATATTTTTGAATAGACTATAAAATCAATAAGAAGATCGTGAGTTTCTAGAATGCATCATGATATAGTTTAATATAGACTATTAGAAACAACATAATTGGAGAAACGTTTCGGAAGTAGGTAAGTGGTTCAAAGAACAGGATCACACCCAGTAGCTGTTTAGTGATGTTCTTGCTTAGAAAGCTCTTCCACGATGCAACGTCATCGCAACTCCAACTAGAACCACAGTGAGCACAGGGTGAATCAGACTACAATGAAATCACATTAGGCAATACTTTTAATACAGAACAAATAATGCAGAACCCTGAGGCACTCCAGCAATAATATTTCGCTGTATTGATAACGTATTGTTTACTTTGACAAAGAAATATCTATCATGAAAGATGCCATAAAACAAAGTTTGGATATAATCAGGAACTCTCAATGTTCTTTGTTTATACCAGAACTATTCGTACCTGCATGCCAGATTCCGTCATATGCCTAGGCGATATCTAAAAAGATTGCTACTAGATTATTTTTGGTTTCAAAACCATCAGCAATATTTTAAGTTAGTCTTAAAAGCTAATGAGTGCACTAGTAGTTTAATCTCAATTAAAATTGTTCATCCCTAAATTCATTACTGATTTAAGGAGTTTATTCAATCAATTTAGTAATATATTTTAAAAGTGTTTGATAATGTTGGCAATAAACTTATAAGTTTATAATTAAGAGCTCACCTAGAGTCTTTTTCTGTTTACGAAAAGGAAGAATAAGAGATATTTTCCATGCCTTCGGTAAATAGTTTAATCGTGCAATTGCATTAAAAATTGATGTAAGTGCAGCAACAAAGTATTTATTTAAATGTTTTATAATTTTTATTACTAATTTTATCATATCTCGGGGTATTCCTTGGTTTCGACGACTTTTGATTTTTATAACTTCTGAGAGAGAAATAAATTCTATTGTAGACGAAGCAAAATATTCTGGTTTACTCATCAACCATTTAATTATGATTATTTTCAGAGATAGAATGAGAATTAAAAATAATATTTAAATCATTTTCTAAAATGTCTGCTTTTTCAAGGTCCGAATAAGTTTTTTCTTTATTATTTTTTAGCGGAGTTATTTCCATTTTTTCTTGAGTAATTCGGTTAACTTTAGACCACAAATGAGCAGCGTTTATTTCTTTCTGATTAAAGGAATTATCAAAACAAGGACATCGAAATTGTTTAAGTCGACGTTTAACTAATCGAGATAATTTATTTCATTTTCTTTTCATATCTTGTCTGAGTGTTTTCTGCCAGAACATTCTCAAATTTCGTTTTTATTTGATAACATTTTATAATCGAACTGGAATTATTTCCTTCATATTTCTTTGAGTATTTTGACTTACTAATAGCCGAGTAATGAGTTACTAATAGCCGAAATAAATTTATTGATTTCATAATCTATATCGTAATTAAATTTAATATTTTGAGGGTATAAGTAATTTTGTCGCACAAAAAAGAAAACTGTGACCAATCTTTTTTTTTTTTGTCTTTTTGTATTCCTTGAATTATTATTCTCATCTAAGGGTTTAAAATGTTTCATCCGGATGGTGGTCCGATTGCATAACATATAATACATTTTGAAAAATAGGAAAAGTTATACCTTTGGTTAATACAATAATGTCTAATACATACAATATTTGTGTTTTAAGAAAAACGTGTAGGATCAGTGGGTGGGAATTCTGAAATAATATTTTCCACAGTAAATTTAAAAATTCTTTCTACTTGAGCAGTAATATTACAACCCCATGACCTATGTTTACTATTGAAATTTCTTAATAATATTGTTTGTGAGTATTTATTGAAAATTTCTTTATAACAAGAAATTGGGAATATTTTATTGGGAGATGTATAATCAACTATTAATATTATTTCCAATTTATTCATTACTATTTTAATTCACACAGATTCAAGGTTAGCAGAAATAGCTGTAAAACATATGATTAATGGATTTCGATATAATAATACACCACGTGATGCTCTTTTAACTAACATTCCTGTACATTCTAAATGCAAGAATAGAGAATTTGTCACTTTCATGTAGATGAGTTTCTGTAATTCTGGTTATGATTACTACATTACTTTTAATAAAATATCCAAATTCATTCTCTTGATGTTTAATTCCGTCTGTACTCCAGTTAAGAAGATTCAATTCTTTATTATTACTTCCTATAATTTAGAGTATCTAGCAAGTTATGAATAATAAGATTATTTTTCGGAATAATAGCATTTAATAGTTTAGATGTCATGCATGTATCTAAATCTGATAACATTTGCGATTGTGATTGTGTATTGTATTTAGATTAATTTCTCTTAGAGAGTGGAGAATAATTAGTACGATATAGTTAAGGCCGTTGGCTTATCTTTTCATTAGTAATTATAAAGTAAGAATAAAATGTTTACTAGTTACAGATATTCCAGAACTCAAGAAGGACGTACTATCCTGGGCTGAGAAAGACGAATTCATAAGTTTGTAACAACAAAGTTACTGTGCATTTATAATACCGTTGTTAAAGTTCAATGATTTAAAGAATTAATATAACATAGAAGTTCTTGAGTTTTGGAATATCTGTAACTAGTAAACATTTTATTCGTTCATATGGCAGTAAGTATTAATTACTCCTATAAAGTAAATATTGATTAATAGGGCACCATTGTACTGAAATATCACTACAACCTCTATTTCCACGTTTACCTTCCCCACTCCCAGCGCTACCCCATAGGTATCTGCACGCCAACATCACCAAAACCACCACCACCACCACCACCACCACCACCACCACCACCACCACCACCACCACCATCATCATCATCATCATCGTCATCACGGCTACCACTGACAAGAATAGTACTACGACTAGCACTGCCACCGCTTCCACCAGTTGTACCCACGCCGCAATTCACCATCATCCTCTCCGACCGCGTCTCTCCCACCGGCGCCCTTGCACCCACTGAGCGACAAAACTACCGGCCACCCAGACCATTGCGCCCAGAAAATAAAATTAAATGGAGAAAATTATATACCGCTCCGAGACCACGGCAAATACCGCTCGCGCGTTGCGGACAGCGCCCGGGAAATAAAGGCGTGAGTTGAGTGAGAGGCGCGAACTCGATCCGGGCGCCGTGCGTCGTGCTTCGCATGTTTTATTCACAATCCCATCCGACGGGCCAGCGACAGTTCAATTGACGAGAAGATTGTCGCCGGTCGCCGCTGCGGCAGCAGCACCGGCGCACAGTGGGGCAGTGCGAGACTTACGGTACAAATGGATAGGACGCGACGCGACACACAACACGACTCGACACACGGCACGACACGATACGACACGACAAATGACACACGACACGACACACGACACGACACACACACGACACGACACACGAGACACGACACACGACACACGACACACGAGTGACGACACATGAGACACGACACGACACACGACATGACACGACACGACAAATGACACACGACACGACAAACGACACACGACACGACAAACGACACACGACACGACAAACGACACACGACACGACAAACGACACACGACACGACAAACGACACGACACACGACGCAACACGACGTGACACGACGCCACACAACGCGACACGACCTGACACGAAGCGATGCGGCGCGGTGCTACGCGGTGCGACGCGGCGAGACGCGACATGGCGAAGCGTAGAAGCAGGGTTAGCAAACGGAAGCCGAGCTATACCACAGTGCTTGCTGTGTGTTTGTGCTCATAGCAATGTACGATTACAACAGGGTCGCGTCTTGGACGACAAACTACGTCCGTGCGTGAGTGTACATATATATTTGCTTAAGCGTGAGTGTGAATATGTACGTGCGAGTGCACACGTTTTAACAACACGCCCATAATGACTTGCTGTTCTCAACAATATTATAATGAACGGTATTCTTTTTACTTTTTAACCTTTGTTTCGCGTTGGCGTCTCTCACGCAACGGCATTATAAACGTATGAGAGAGAGGGTAAGGAATTTATTATCTCACGGCGTTAGAGCCCGGGGACTGGATATAGAAGAGAGCAAATGGGAAGAGAAGAGCGGTTAGTTCGCGGTTCGTTACATAGTGTGTTGCTCCGTTATTTGCATGAATCGTGAATTCATTCAATCAAAGCAGTCGAGCGACGAACTCGCTGGTTTTCAACACTTCAGACAAGTCTCAGGCATCTGGCTAGGATCGAACCTGCAAATTCCCAGTAATCGACAAAGCCCTGTCGTAACACTTTTATGCTCGGATGCTCTCAATAGTATCGGTGTGGTACTTTTCACCGTGGAATACGGAGAGTACCTCCTTGATAAAACACATTAACTGACAAAACATTTAACGAATCATTTAAGATGAATATTTTCTCTGTTTTATTTGTATGGCGTCATGAAATATAACTTACATTTGCACTTATTACTACAATTTTATTGAACAAATATTTAAAACACCAATTTTTTTTTTTTTTGATTTCTCCTTTATAGGCAGTCGACATTAAAATTCCGGCAATTTTGCATTTCACATATAGTACTCATAGGAAAGCAATATTTCCTGTCTTAGGTTGAAAATGATTATCGCAAATTCATTGAGTAAATAATGCATATTTTGCAAAGTATGAACTTTCGTTTCAAAATTGATGTGAATGCATGCATTTGGCATCGGGGTCGGACTAATCTAATTTATACCAGTTAACCATGTTCCCACGTCGCAGCTCTGCTTTAACTTTCTCATTACGGAGCACAGAGAAAGTTATGTAATGATGCATGAAAAGAAACGGCGAATTTTCGGCAGAAATGCCGAGGTATTGTATTCAGAATCCATATTTTGAGGGTCCTTCATACCGAAAAATCAGCTGACGGCAAAACGCTTGTCCGTCTGTCTGCCCGTTTGTCGCCCGTGCCCGTCTGTCTGCCCGTCTGTCTGCCCGTCTGCCCGTCTGTCTGCCGTCTGTCTGCCCGTCTGTCTGCCCGTCTGTCTGCCCGTCTGTCTGCCCGTCTGTCTCCCGTCTGTCTGCCCGTCTGTCTGCCCGTCTGTCTGCCCGTCTGTCTGCCCGTCTGTCTGCCCGTCTGTCTGCCCGTCTGTCTGCCCGTCTGTCTGCCCGTCTGCTGCCCGTGCCCGTGCTCTGCCCGTCTGTCCCGTCTGCCCGTCTGCCCGTCTGCCCGTCTGCCCGTCTGCCCGTCTGCCGTCTGTCCGTCGGCCCGTCGGCCCGTCCCCGTCCGTCTGTCCGTCCGTCTGTCCGTCCGTCTGTCCGTCCGTCTGTCCGTCCGTCTGTCCGTCCGTCTGTCCGTCCGTCCGTCTGTCCGTCCGCCTGCCTGTCCGTCCGTCTGTCCGTCGGTCTATCTGTCCGCCGACGCTAGTGAACGCCGCTGTGAACGACGCTAGCGGTCAAATTGTTCAAATTATATGAAATTACTAAATTGTTAGCATGAGAGAGAAATTATCTATTTCTTTTTAAAATTTAAATACCAAATTTGGCGGATATATACATAATCATATTCTCGATAGCGAACAAACTTTATTCATTTCTTTGAAATCCAGTTATTTTATCTTCATCAATTACAGGGGTAATTTCTAGATAGCTCTTTTAATTTATTGAAAAATATACGATATTGAGTTATTCGTAAATATAATTATTTGTGGTAAGCTATCTAAATGTAGTGTATTAATTTGTATTCTAAGTACTATTTTCTCCTTATCCCTAGAAGAAAAACTCACAGCTTGTCATCCACGTCTTGTGAAAGGTGTCTGTATACTATCAGACTACATGTAGTTCAGATTTGTATCAGTCTCAGGTAGTTCAGGGGCGTGAAGCAGGATTCAAAAAGACAAAGCAGGATGCTGCTCGTTTTATGTCCCGCATCCAATCCAGGATGAGAAAAGCCTACGTCAGCATACCAAATGATTACAGCGAGGTTGATTATCATTCTCGTTTGCAGCACTAGTCACCACAATTTAAATATTTTTTCTTGTCTCCACAATGTTGCAGAGTTTGCACATTTACTTTTCCTGGGTTTAACCGACCGCTTCATTGCTTAAGGCAAATGTTGGGACGTTATTTTTGCATTTATGGATCCAGAGATGAAAACACGTGTGATTTTGTATTATAGGTAATGTATATATAAAATTTTGTATGTAAATATAAAATTCTTACATCCATTGAGAGGTTGGAAACAAACAAAAACTTGTCAGATTTATCCGATTTTGTGATTTTAGCGTATTTTGGATGCCTTGGGTGGAATTCACAAGTAGATACAAACACATCTTCTAAAACAGCTCTTATCCCGTGTTTTAAAGGAAAGAAAAGTTTTACAAAAACTGCCTTTGTCTAAATGATATCACTCAGAAAACAGCTCTAATACTATGACATGAGTTGTTGTTGTTTTGAAATAGACGGCGTTTTCATAGAAAACTACATTTTCGTTTTTTCGGTTTACAAGACTAGAAATGCATAGTCTATATACCGTTTGAAGGTATATTTATTTGCGACAACAATGATGGTTTATACGGCAAGTGCTGTTTGACCAAAGAAGAACAAGAAGGCCAAAGAGAAAAGAGAACGTCTTGAAGAAAAGAAAAGGTCAAGATATTGGACTTGAGAAAATTATATCCTGCATTTTAATTTTTGCTAAAATAATTACAAAGATTGAAATCTTCAAAATGTTAACATTCTTTAATATTTAAAAGGGAAAGATATGTGAAACATTTCTGCTTGAGGTCTGGCGCAATGAACATCGAGCACAATCGTTACATTATGGTAACAGTTACGCTGTGTCGAGTGATGTCAGTGCTTTAGTGAAACTTAGCTACAATACGGAAGTGGTCAGTCAAAATACTGCGTTCCACCTATAAAGTTAATCTGAGATCACAATGCACTTTTAACAGTGGATTGTAACTAATCCCGCACATCTAGGCTCTCCACTCGGTCGCAGCGATCCTACATCAGGCACGGAGGACGATTGATTGTTGGTGATTCCTGGCGCATCAACTACTATGGTCATTAGTCCCGTAAGTGTCGTGCGCGTGTTTTGCTCGGGCGATGGCGGTGGTCTTCCCTCGCTGGATGACCAGATCCGGCGCCGACCTACCGTCAGCTAACTGGGTTTTCCGCAACCAGGTATCTCCCACCAACGGGACACCGCCCTAGCCAGGACAAGCTCTAAGTCCCCGACCGGTCTCCAGGCATGTGTGGTGGTGTATTGCATGTTAGTGTATGGATGTGTGTAAGGGGGGAGGGTAGGAAAAGGGAGAAGAAGGAAATATCGCGCGCGGTCCGACCTAGCTGGAAAGTTGTAAAAAAGCTGTAAAAAATCCTGCGTCGTCGGAATTCGAACCTAGGACCTCCCGGACAGAGGCGCTGCAGTGGCATCAGTTAATGCACTGAGCCACCGCTCCCAGTACGGAGAACGCAAACAAAGATATGTATACCTACAAGTGTTGAATATCAACAACAAACTGTCATTCATCAGCAGGAGTAAGATTTAATTTATCTGCGTCAACAACTGCAGCAACTACAGCCCGTCCAAAGAAACCAGGAATGTTTCCTATAACATCAACTTTGGCTTTGACAGCAAGGGCAGCCTTCTCAACACTACACAACAGAACACAATAGATGATGGATCTAGCTGAACTTCAGAATTCCAGAATAACAGCTCATCAACGTGCAGTCATACATCTACAGAATCACCTCCAGTAAGAATTCTGGAATAAGAGAATGAGATCAAAATACGAAAGTGAAACTGTGTGTGATTACCCAGTTACATCACGTTATGGAATCTTAGAAAATGTAGTAAATGGTTAATAATTGTTCATAACTGTTAATAATTGTTCATAACTTTAAAGATAAACTAAACTATGACATAGTTAAAATAATGTTCACCAAAATTCATGGCTTCGACACCTTAGAAAATTTCAGTGATGAAAAAATACAATATTATTTATATAGAGACCTAACAGAAAAATATTTAACAGTAGTAATTAAAGACTTACCCATAACATTTTCTGAAAAAGAGATGAGATATGTACTCATTCGTGTTAAATTGCTAGTAAATAAAATAAATAGATTGTACTATGAAAGAAGTCCCTTCTTTCATCTGTGAAATTGGACCTCACAAACAATTAAGATGCAACAAATGTATGAAATTTGAAAAGATTCTTTAGTATAGTTAGAGTTCAAGAAAGAATAAAAACACAATTATATGTATAAGAAATGTCAATGGTATGGACATTTACTACCTAACTATGATTTTGAATACAGATGTGTCAAATGCGTAGGAAATTATCCCCAACGCAAAAAATTATAAGACGCCCGTGCACAGTCCGTAAAGTGTGAATACTTTCACGCTGCTAACTGTAGATTGTTCTTCCTCTCAAAAACATCTTATATCTCACAAACTCTTTTAAAACTTTCCCCCAAACCTAACCTTACGCAAAACAAATTAATTATTACTCTCGTCATTAAAAAAAGACCGACCCTCCCATAACTTCCCTCAACATTTAAATCCCACCCATGACGTTTCAAACAAAAGTTTTCAAACAAATGTTACAGTTCTGAATACTGGCTTGTAATTACTCGTACCCGTATAATATGAATTGTATAAAAGATATTGATATCGAAATTAAAAGACTTTCTAATACCTTCATTAACTCATTAAAACCATCCGCAATACCGTTTCGTCAACCAAAAACTAAAACAGAACACTACCCAAAAAAATGAATTTATGTTAATAATTTAATAAAATGTAAAAATTAATTTAGTGAAATCCAAAAATAATTCTAGGCTTTAATGACACATGTCTCAAAGTATGGTCATTAAGAAAAGTAAATAATTTAACAAGACAGAGGAACTAAATTGTTCAAGGCTGAGGCTAAATAAACGTCCTCAGGTTATAACGGCTTTATTAAGGAATTAAAATTTCAGGCATCTCGGAACTAGCGTCAAATGTCTTTATGAGAATAACACAAGTATTCGTCCATTAAGTTGAGAATTAAATATAACTTATTGTGACAAAGCTACGTACAATAAAAATTATGGCGAAACATCTAGAAAAAGTGTTTCAACTTCACCCAATGTAAAAACAATTCGTTTAATACTAATACAGTAAACTGAAATCCTAACCACAGTATTATCAATTAAGTTCATATTCTCTTCAGAACAGCATCAGTCATTCATTCCCTTTAACTTGAAAAAGTCCCAAAAAGTGATGGAATTAAGAACTCTTCTAATTTTAAATAAATTCTAGCAGCATTAACGGTAATTTTTAACACCTCACTGCATCAAATCCATTTCTCAACAGCATGGAAACAAGAAATTATCATTCCATTCTGTCAACCTAAAAAATATCCTAGATATTTTAATAACCATACATTCAACACTAACAATATCACAAATATTTGAAAAATTAGTATTGATTCGGCGAACAAATTTCTATTTACAACATCGCCATATCATCTGATCACGTTGGTTTCAAGCTCAATCACTCAATAACCCATCAATTGCTAGGATTTCCTGAAGCTTCAAAGAAACGCACAGTAACTGTCAAGACATAAGACAAGCACATGACAGTCTGGGACACAATACTCTTATGTAAAGTGTAGCAACTTCCGAATATTTGTTAAAACTTATTACCAGTTTCATGTCCAACAGTGCATTGCTTCTTAAAATCAACACCACAACTTCAGAATCATGTTCATTAAGAAAACGTACATGTTAAGTGTGCTGGTGGGAACTTTGATGTTTTAAAAACACTGATATCCGTTTGTCATCTCTGCCCGCCGTATATCTTTAAATAGATTGAGGAAACATGTAATAATATTTCTTATAATAATGTTATTACAATATTGTTATTATTCTGATCAAAAGGAAATAAAAGAGAAACCGCCGCTATTGATAAGCTAAAAATTATCAGCGAGTGATAAATTCAAGACAATTAAATATTTTTCATTCAAAATATTGAGTAGATTTACTAGTTTGCACCTTACTTTTGGATGTGTAAATTTGCATTGGTTGTGTTAATTTGCATTGCAAAAAAGTAAATTTGGTTGAATATTCTCAAATGCCCAATGACTCTGTAACCCAATAAATCAATTATCCTTTACAAATTAGCCAATAATGCAATACTGTGCCAGCCATGTTCATTGTCATCTGATGGTTAAAATTTAGTTGGTAATTAACAAGTAATAAATATTCTAGTGTTGAAAGATCCCTAGCTTTGTTTATCACATGGGAAGTTTCCGTACATTGTTATGCCTGTCACGCTTCTATCATTAATAGAATCATAAACCATCTCTATGGAATGTCAAATACATTTTATATTCTCCGACAAAACTAATAACGTACAGGTTATAGTTCAAAGAATATTCAGTAAAGAGCACTGCACTTTCTGGATAAAACTCATTACCAATTAAATAATTAAGTGAAACTCTTTAATTTGTGCAGTTTTTAGTAAAACAAACAAGCATTCCAATGTATGACTGATTAATTACTTCATAGTAATAGTTTTCATTCTGAAAGAATTATCGTCATCATTTAGAATAAATGAGCAAAACTTGGGAGATTTACAACTCACGAATTTTAAAAACAAACAAAATTAAATGTATTACTTTTTTATTTCCGAAGATAATTAAAATACATTTAGTATCTAACGAAACTTCATATTGTTCCGTGCATAGAAGTTATGAACACGTTACATGATTTGTATACATTCAATATACTGATTCAGTGAGAACACACGTGATTGTACACAAACATCAATACCAGGGATGGTAAACCTGTAGCGCATATGCCAAACGTGGCGCACTGAATCTTTACCCTACTTATTCTTTTAGGAAAATCACTTTTAGCTATAATCATCCCTCGTTATATCGAACAAAGGTCTAGCCATCTTAACCAAAAGGCAAACTTCATTTCTAGTGTATCAATTATCAACTGTGGAATCAATAACGTGTTCCACGAAAACGATCGATCTTTCGTCCAAAAGATCATCTTTTATCAGTCGCATGTCAGTTCCATTCCTAGACCCAGAAAACACCGATCGAGGTCAATGCCGGAATGAATTGTAAAATAACTCAAGTAACGTTTTATGTTTATGAACTAACAACATGAACCAAGAACTATAAGTATTTATCAATATTTATGGGTTTTATGTATGACAATATCATGTATATTTTGAATATTTTCTGTACTTACAGCCCATTCTTTAGAGACACAAAGGCAACATTTTTCTTCTCTTTTTAAGAACTAGTCCAACATTCACTTTGTTGCACTAATTGTACAACTATTTTTTACATCGACAGATACTAAAACAAGATTTTAACGGGATTATTGGCAGGTCCGTCTATAAGAACCGGAGTCTCCACGATGCGATTACGTAAGGCATCGGTTTCGAATTATTATTAAATTTTTTAATATCCGCTAAGCGTTGAAAGATGAAACTATCAGTAAGGGATCATAAAAGTTCTAATAATAAAAGTCTCAAAAGAGAAACAGTAACTCTATACCTAAACAAAGATTTTGAAATACTAAATAATGCTAGGGACAGTCATTAAACTGCTTATTTGTATGCGACTGTTATAACCCCAAATAGATGCTCCAATATACCTGTTTTCGTAATTAAAACAATTTAATTCAGTTAGTTCACTAAGTAAGTAGCACATTGTTATATCCTGCTTCTATCCCTGTTTTACAGTCCTCAACTTAAGACGTAAGGCGGTAGAAAATACGTCAGTTGAATAGCGCATCCAAAGTCACTGTTCAAAAGCACATTCAAAAATATTATTGAATGAACTTCAATGTAAAGGCTATCAATACCTTCAAATGAAGTTAATGTTCGTCGTTCGTCGCTTATGATGTATATACCTCAGTCTTATGTGTACATCTTTATATATACGTACATATAGGGATAGGAGAGCTAAGAGCTAAGCTTCCCGAGAAGAAAAAACAAAACTTCGGAAATAAGCTCTTACTCGTAATACAATTTTAAGCATTTTTTTCTAATAAACTACGTAGTTATCTCGAATGACTTAGCCGCAATAAGCATTCAAAAAAGTACTTTATGTGCAAAAAGTTGCATTTCAGAAACATATAAACACTTCGGGAACATGTATTTTTTTATTTAAAAAAGAAATGAATATATTTGTTCACAATGAAAAATTAACACAGAAATAAAAAGCACTCAATTTACACAATATATATTGCGCTCGCCTCTGCCTCTGCCTCTGCCTCTGCCTCTGCCTCGCCCTCAGCCTCGGCCACAGCGCCGTCTCCGTCTCCGTCTCCGTCTCCGTCTCCGTCTCCGTCTCCGTCTCCGTCTCCGTCTCCATCTCCGTCTCCGTCTCCGTCTCTCTCACGATATATATGAATAAACTATTTAAGAAAAATTAAGGAAAATACAATTATCTGGCGTGAAAAAATTTGTTACCATTTATCGATGTATTTATTTCATTTATACGTTTCATTTACGCAAAAAAATTAATTCATTGTATACTTTTGTTTAACTAAACCATTAGGGGCACGATAAATACGCCAAAACGTTGTTACATTTGAGTGAATATTTAAGATTAATCCGCTAAATCGATATCTTAGATTTTAAGGGTTTATCTTCCACCTAAATACTTTAAAATTTTCGTTCTTACTGCTCTTTAGAGACCTTTCATATAAAAAATGATAAACGTTTTTTACCTCTTTGTTGGGACATAATTCGTCACTTCACAGGAATTTATCAACAATATCTGCCGTTCCATAATGTTCAGAATCTTATCATTGACTCGAATCAGTAAGCACAATAGTTAACATTAGCGAAGAGAAAATCTAATGTTAAAAGGAAGAAAATCGCAAAGAATCAAAAGACTTGGGGAGAGACTAACGGCAGCCCTTTATCGAATAGGAGAGCGAGAAAGTTGTGACAATTTGGAACCTAATTTGCAAGAACTGTTATGAATGTCCGTCGCAAATTAATTTCCAGCACACCCGTGTTAACAGACCTAGGAGCTCGCGGAACATAACTAAAACAGCGGCTTCTCCAAAGCATTTTCATATAATATTGGAATTCCATAAATATTTTGCGCTATTGAATGAAAAAGGAAACAAATTATTTTGATTATTCTAAAGACATTTGTAAGGTTTGTATCAATCAAGAACGTAGTATATGCAAAAACGAAGTGAACACTGAAATACATCGCACATTAATAAACAAAAGAAAAGGAACATATTATTTCAAAATAAGATGTCAACATAATTGTCATAGTAATCCATAAACGATACACAATATATTCCGAAATTTCAAAATACAGGCGATTATCGATTATTCGCCAAATATTTATTAAGTCTAATTAGCTAGTTGAATAATTTTAAGGAAAAATTAGATTTGTTTTCAAAATCATTAATATGTTAAGGGTTCCTTAAGCAGCTTGACGTTATAAGCCTGAGTATTAAACAGGCTCCGTTCGCAAATTTGTTGGCGGCGTCAGTAAGGCTGTTTGGTTTCTTTGCCTCCAAACGCCTCGGCTCGGTCCAGTGAATCCGCACGCACGCCCCACGGCACCGAGGCGCGCCCTGACAAATGCCGGTCACCAGGGCGTCGTACGAGCGGACGCGGCCGATGAATCACAGATGGGGCGCCGCGTTTGAACGCCACGATTTGTCGCGGATGCTGTCCCCGTCGCCCCTTCCGGCGTCTCGTCGCCCTCCCCCCCCCCACCACCACCACGGCATGAAACAAAAAGAAAAATCGAAAAAAGGGGGGAAAAAGTGGGCCACCGAAGAGTTCCGAGCGATGTTTCATGTGTCTCCGCGCGATTAGCTGAGCAAACGGACTGGTGGGAGGCAGGCGGCGAGAAAAATCGGAAAGAGAAAGCGAAAACCGTATAAATGATGTGGGCTTTGTGTCGGTCGGTTGCGTGTTCACCGCGTGCGTTTAAGAATCCAAACAGCCGAAGCGATTTCTTTATTTTGGTGTGGAGGCAGAGGTCTCTATTTGATGAAATCGAGTTAAATCAGTCTGGTGTAAGTGGGGGGAGTGGTTTATGTAGTTGAGAGAATGGCTTACGATATTAGCCAAAATGAAAGATAGTACACAAGTACCTTTTGTAAAAAGTTGGTATTTTACTAATGACAATCAGAAAATTTCTGAAAATTGTATACGATTACGTGTACATGTTACGGTTTAAGTCCAAAATATGGGTAATTAGCGAATTATCCGGTTAATTCCTACATTCGCCGTCGGTTTGTGTGTATGTAATTCGTTCTTCAGGGTCGGATTAATCCTTACTTTTACCAGCTAGTAGCTAGAGATGTTCTCTTTTTGTTTATTATCTACGCCTTAGGTAAAGGAAGGCATGATGCGAGCATGGCGTATTATCAACGTACATATCACATTTAGCCTGCCTGAGCATTTCTTTTGTTACTGAGCTATAGAAACTGAGACGTATAGTATAAGAAAGCTACAGCTGTATTTCTGTCCCTACCGAGAATCGAAACCGAGGTCACACAGGCTCCAAAGCTAGCGTCCATTAGCCACCCGAGGCGCTACTGTTTGGATCAAACTGTATGAATGACGTTGAACGGATAGTTTTGGACATCATCAACCCTACCTTACGTTGGCATTAACCACACGGTACTTGCTAAAGGATGATTATTGTCCGAATGTGAGTTCTATAGCATGTCAGACATTTCGCGAAGAATATTTTGGGATAAAAGTGTGTGTTGTAAATTATGCTTTGCAATGACTTGAGTTTGTTTTATCTAAATCTCGAAGGCCCAATCGACTCAATTTGGAAGTGCGGAGAAAAGCGTCGACTGAAGTATAGTGAGTTTTCTTAATGACAGGTTAGATGATATTGTGTAAATAGTGATTGACAACTCACACAGTGTAACCCGAAACTACATGCCTTAATTGGAATTAATGCATATAGAAGAACCTAAAAATTCTTGGTAGCCTTAGAAACGTTCCGCCAGCTGTCTGATTCCGTTTATCACATATTTTCAATTCCTGGACCCCGTAATTTTCTTCACTTACCCTCACTATTAAGCATTTACGTATTAATAAGCTGCTATGTTTGCCTTCCAGTCTACAAACGAAAGAGGAAGACATTTACACCGTATGCGGGATATAAAACCACAAACCGCTTGTTTTACGTAGCGCCGATGCCACCCCAGTTATAAATTGCAAACGGTAAGGTCAACAGCAACAAATAATAAACCTAGAGGTGTTATAGAATAGCACAGACTTTCTCGTGGTAAAGTTTTCTAATTTCCTTGGTGTGTATTGGCTTTGATGTCTTGCCCCAGCTTCTTGCCAGCTGCCATCTATCGCTCCTTAAGTACATTTTTGACATTTTCACAATTTTTCCGTTTCCTAATTAGAGAACCGAAATATTACTATAAGAAAATTAAAGAAGAGTAAAATCTCATTCTAAATGGCAATTTTCATTGAAAAACTAACTGCCGTTTTTAAGGAAGTGGCGTTTAAGCGTTATTGCAAATACATTTTAAATTATTTTCATAGGAATCTATTGAGTTTTTGAAAACCTTCAATTGAAGTCATTTGAGGCATATTTTTTCATAAATGAAATAATTTATACAAATTCCTGGGAACGTGCATATCAAAAGCGTGGGATATATTTTAAAAAATTACATTTGTGTAATTTTTGAAGAAACAAAAAAATCACCAAATAAAATTTACGTTATAAACAGTGCAATAAGCAAAATCCATTGGACGAAAAATTTTGCAGCCGTCTTTGAGAAAATGGCATTTGGACGTTTCTGAAAATGCGAAATTTTGATTTTATTTAAAAAAATTGAGTTTTCGAGAAAATTTGTATGACATTATTTAAAGCGTGTGTATACATAAATACAATATTGCCGCTAATGTTAATATGAGCGACGTGAGAAAAGACCAAAAATTATATTTTTGTAAATGTTGAAGAAACAAAAGAACAGAGCAATATGGAATTAATGTTATCTTGTAGAGTGCACTTAGCAAGATTATTAGCAAAAGTTTAGTGAAAACATTTGAAGCAGTTTTTGAGAAAATTTTGCTCTTATATTTCTTTAAAATTGCCAATATTGCACTCCATATTGCGAGAAAACTGCAAAAACGTTCAAAAGAAAGTACATGACCCTCATGAAAGAACAACATATATATGAACAATATATTTACAATAAATTTCATTTGAAATAAAAATCTCTTTCTGAAAATGCTGAATTTGGAGCTCATTTTTACAGAAAACTTTTGAATTTTCGATAAACTTTATTTGACATTATTTAAAGCACATGTACTCATAAATATAATACTGTGAAGAAATCGCCTTTAATGTAAATGCAACCGACGTGAGAGAAATCAAAAAATTCAATTTTTACAATTTTTGAAAAATCAAAAGTATAAAGCAATATGGCGTTGATGTCAAGTTATAGGGTTCGTTTGACACTAACCTTACCAAAAATTTAAAGAAAAAAATTGGAGCCGTTTTTGAGAAAATGTTGTTTTTGTAATTTTTTAAAATTACAAGAGACAGACAGAGACAGACAGAGACAGACAGAGACAGACAGAGACAGACAGAGACAGACAGGTACAGAGAGACACAGACAGACACAGACAGACACAGACAGACACAGACAGACACAGACAGACACAGACAGACACAGACAGACACAGACAGACACAGACAGACACAGACACAGACAGACACAGACAGACACAGACAGACACAGACAGACACAGACAGACACAGACAGACACAGACAGACACAGACAGACACAGACAGACACAGACAGACACAGACAGACACAGACAGACACAGACAGACACAGACAGACAGATTGAACTTGGACGCAGACAGGCAGACAGACAGACACACAGACAGACACAGACAGACAGACAGAGACAGACAGACAGAGACAGACAGACAGAGACAGACGGACAGAGACAGACAGACAGAGACAGACAGGACAGGAGACAGACAGACAGAGACAGACAGACAGACAGACAGACGACAGAGAGAGCAGACAGAAAGAGACAGACAGAGACAGACCAGACAGAAAGAGACAG